>DWHP01000623.1:0-18884 GCA_018247895.1 Parnassius honrathi
CTGCAGACTTCCCGGAGCGTCGATTCTTCACATCAGCTATATGTTCTTTAACGCGGGTTTTAATTGATCTTTTAGTTAACAATTATGATAAATCATTAACTAGTTGACAATTATGATAAATCATTAACTAAAAATATAAACATCACCATTATTTGTAGCTGAACTCAGGATGGTTAGCTCATGAAAGAAGTCGGTAACTTTAATCTGCATCGACTTGAAACTTCTCTAAGCACATTGCTTAGAATTGTTTAAAATGTGTGTGTGTGCTTACAATGTGTTATTATATGAACGTAAATTACTTGTCAAATGAACCCCAAAAAAAGGTTTTTTTTGAAAAATTGAAGTGTCAAAGCAAGTTCACAATCCCCCTGAAGGATGAAAGAAGGCTCGCTAGCATCTGTATGTGTTGTCGTTTCTGAGGAGTAAGATATTTCATCTTACTACGGCGTTACAACCTGTAAATATACTGGCTTTCTGCATTCTTACGACGAATAAATCTTAGTATATGTAAATTACGGGTCACGTTATTTGTCCGCGATGGACTCCTAAACTACTTAACCGATTTTAATCAAATTTGCACTCCGTGTGCAGTTTGGTCCAATTTAAGAGATAGGATAGTTTTTTTCCACCAATTTTTTTTTTGAAAATTTAGTTTATTTTTAATAGGAAATGACAAATTGTCGTCGAAAAGGGCAGAATAACTTCCGCCTGGCAAGCTAGTATACTATAAGACAACACCTTTTCTTTGGTTTGAAGATGATTTTTAAACTAATATACGAGTATATGATCGGCTGTATCTATGAGGATGATAAGTGACACTATTTTTTTGGTTTTTAGGCTATGTAATAAGTTTTCGTTTGTACTTGCCAAATGCTAATTTTTGTTTCCTATTATTATGAAGTTATTTTTAAAAATAAAATAATTATAAGCAACTTTGTTCATTTTATACACTTATTGAGTTATTTAATCAATGTAAGACTTATC
Source organism: Parnassius honrathi (assembly GCA_018247895.1). NCBI lineage: Eukaryota > Metazoa > Arthropoda > Insecta > Lepidoptera > Papilionidae > Parnassius > Parnassius honrathi. The sequence goes on from DWHP01000623.1 coordinate 985, forward strand.
ACTTACGCACACGTACGGTTTTAATTAAAACGTGGTTCATTAATAATCTTTGGCTTAAACTATGGCTTAATAATACGTTTATTCACCAAAGTAGTCCCATAGACGCGGCGCCGGTCTTCTCAAAATTTGACATTTTTTAGTCAAATTCTTTACTTTTTACCTACTTTGTATATACTATATATTTATTCCGAAAAATAAATTTCATTTTAACCCCGAAACTTTTGGATCGAAATTGATTATAAGCTACTTCTTGTAATAATATGGGTTGAGTTTAACTTTCTTATTATTTAAAACAATAATAAATTAAAACTAATAGTAATTAATTTATATTAAGTCCAAAAGAATTTCACATTAAACACAAAAATGAAAAGTCTCCAATCACATTTGGTACAGTTCACAGTACCGAATTAATTGGCTAACTCTAACGAGTATCGCCGGTTCACACATGCTAGACTAAGAAAACCAAACTATTCAAGGGCGACAACCTCGTGTTGGGCTTAAACGTTTTACAACTTACGGTCCATGACAATATTCGCCATGTGGTCACCGGCGACACTCGTATAGTAGGAATTACAGACGGAATTAATGAATAAATGATAAAGATCGCTGATGCGTGTTGCTCGTCGTATAATTGAGTGGCGCCGTGTAGTTGATGCTCGTGTGTGAATGTGTGATTTTGATTCATTATTTTTATTGCAATTTTGAGTAGAGTAAATGAAGTGGCACTAGTGTTTGTTCACGTGTTTTTTCAAGGTAATACACCAGTTTTTGTTATCGGTTATCGCTACAGCGTTCTATATAAAATGTCGGCTAAAATACGGTGTGTAGGTACAATATTAAGCTATAAACTCCGCTATAAAGGCCGCGTTTGATACATTATAAAAGAAAAAATAATGATAAAATAAACTTTTGTTGTTCAAGTGTCCGCTTTTACAGTTTTTTCATTTATTATAATATTAATAGTAATATATTTGGTATATAGAAATTATGCAAAGTTAGTTTTAAGTAAATACCCTGAAAATAATTTAAGTTAAAAACAACTTCTCTTATATGATTGTAATGAATATTGTGTTCATATTTTTACCATCATATTGATTTAAGCATAAACTATGGAATCAAATAAGATAATATTAATCATGGCATTAATTATAGCGCTAACAAATACTTAGAATTCCCAGAAATTATATTCGAGAAATATTTTAAAGTATATCAAGTACTTCCTAATATTAATCTAGTCGCGTCTCTACCAGCATAGACATTAGGCGAACTTATGTTTCCCACAACAATAAACTATTCATTCCTCTTCGTATTATTGTAGGCCATAATTAACATCTCCGTCAAATTTAAATTAAATTACAACAGTTCTTTGTGAGCAAATAGAGCGACAAAATCTAAACATACAACATTTTGCATTTTACGAGTAGGAACTTTGGTAACTTAGAAATTACTAAGAACAATTAATTACAATTATGATTTCGTCCTGTTTAGTTATAGTATTTAGTTTACGACTACTCGTATCTTTGAAACAGTTTTTGCTCACTTATTTTCTCTTACTACAAAACGTGGTTTATAGATGGTCTCCGAGTTTAAACTATGTTTTAAAAAGAGCCCTCTTAACTTTTCTTAGCCTCGGCGCCACTATCTTCGCGAAATTTGACAATTCCAAAATCTGTCAAATTCCATAATTTACATATTATTCTGTGGGACATCTTTTGTATATCAGGTTGTAGTTAAAACAAGTGACAAGCTATAGGCTATTTTAGTAATGAGACTGGTTGTGGTTAAATTCATGTACGATGTCGTAGATATTACCTGATTAAATTTACAAAACAAGCATATTATGAAATCGGCATGTTTTGTAAAGCCTAGATAGATTTTTTCTGTGACTTTTTAAATTCTTCTCGAAAATTTACAAAAAGTAGAATTTTGATTTATTTCGGAATTGACCGTTTTTAATTCGCAAACGTATTTCTTTTGTGCACGATTGTTTTTGTATTTCCTTTAATCTAGTATATTCACGCAAATATAGAAAAAAATCAATCATATATATCTCATTAATTCAAATTTCTGTAACCAATAATTTCCTGTTAGTAAAGTTTCAACTAAATAAGTATAACTTTAAAAATACAAAAAATCGCACAATAGTCATGTAGAGGTGACCCATAGGTATGTTCCCCTCTACCCTTAAATTTTTCTTGACACTATTTTGTACAAAAGAAACTGAATTATCGGTATTTTTTACAATTTTTGGACGTTCGTTTGTATATTCACGATTTATAAAAATACTTTTTTTTAAAGAATATTAACAATGCTACAAACATTACTAATATTCCTATTAACCACTCGTGGTAAGCTTAAATTGCTTGTGTTACGAGTGGTTCACGCCAGTAGTCAAATGGCGGATTTGAACCCACGACCTTTTTGAGTTCGCGGTCCGCGTCCTGCCATTAGGCTACTGTCGCTTCAAAAAGTTCCGACGCGGTCGTGTGTCGCTCAGCACTGTTTCTTCTGCAGGTCGACCAAGAACAGCGTTCACGCCTGAAAACATCGCAGCCGTGCGAACTAATATAATATTAGATGACCGTCATGTGACATACGAGCAGATTCGGGCTGTTATCAATATCGGAAGCACTGCAATTCAGAACTGTTATTGTATGTTATGAGTATCGGAAGAACTGCAATTCAGTCGATATTACAAAACGAGCTGTGTGTAAGAAAGCTAGTTTCCCGCTGGGTTCCCCATAATTTGTCCGAAAAGAAAAAAGGCGGCTCGTGTAGATTGGTGCCGAAATACTCTGTAACGCTTCAACGGAGGGAAGTCAAATGCCGTTTATAATATCGTCTCGGGTGACGAATCATGGATTTATTCATACGAACCTGAAAGAAAACATTAGTGAGCAGCTTGGGTCTTCGAAGACGAGGTCAAACCAACGAAAGTGGTTCGCTCCTACAGCGTGTCAAAGAAAATGGTCGCTACGTTTGTTTTGAAAAAGAGGCGTGTTGCTACAATTCCTTTACAGGAACGCAGAACGGTCACCGCTGAGTATAGTATATCATGGCTTTTTTGCCAGAAATTATACCGAACTCCGAAAAAATAACCCGAAACGTCGCATCATCTTATATCATGATAATGCGAGCTCCCATACGGCTCGGAAGACAAATGATTTTTTGAAGCAGGAAAACGTTGAGCTGATGAGTCATCCTCCGTACAGTCCTGACCTGAGCCCAATTGATTTCTTTGCATTCCCTAGAATAAAAGATTTATTACGCGGTCAACGGTCTGAAGACCCGAAAGCAGCTGTGGAAGCGTACAAATCAGCCATTTTGTTAACATCAATTTCAGACTGGAATTACTGTTTTAATGATTGGTTTGCACGAATGAAAAAATGCATTAAGTTGAACGGAGAACACTTCAAAAAACAATAAAATATAATTTAGCACCGTAAACCGTAAACCGTGCATGTGGTTTATCTTATTCCCGATCATTTCAGTGTGCCTCTCGTATGTAAATTAAATTTGCTGCGTGTTGGTTTGTTGATGTAAACTAAATTTGCCACGGGTTTTTATAATTTAATTTTTCCACGCTATGAGGCTATCTATAAGAAAGTACTTGTTAATTAGTGGACTTTTGATAGGCTGTAGTGATTAATTATGATGCTTCATGACACGATTTGATTCTCCGAATGCGTACCGTGTTTCCACCAGTTAATAATTTACTACCAGACACCCACTGCACCGTGTTCCTGCTGTGATATTTTAATTCCACAGAAGTGAAAATGTATCTGCATGGATGTTTTCGTGGCATAAGAGAAGATGGTAATGTACTTTGTTCGATTGTGGTTGAAAATTTTTATACATTACTGTAGCCACCAACGATTTTTTCATAAAACTGAATTGACTACAATACATGGATAATTGTAACCAACTTAAAATGAGAACTAACACGAAATGTCTCATAGCCTGTAATACCGGCTCTCTATAACGTTCAAACTGTTCAAACCAGAACACGGCTGTGCACGCACTCTTGCATGGCGGTAGACATAGAAAAGACGGTAGTACCGGCCGAGAAGAACTTCTAGGCAGAAAAGAAGTCTTATCCTTAATAAATGACAGGGCGAACTGTATTTTTTTATAGCATAAGGGTGGAAAACGAGCATACAGTATATCTAAAGTGGAAGTTGTGGCCCATAGACAACATCTACATTTATACTCGATTAGGAATCAATATACAGATGCGTTTTCACCTCTGAGGACTAAGATGAAATTCCTCCTTCCAGTGAACAGGGTCTCCGGTTTTTTACACTCACTATACGAAGTACAACATCCTTAATTTGCTATTTTACGCACGTATTCTGTGAGAGCGTTGTCTTACTCCGATTGAGCCGACCCATTCGTGCTACATCTAATTTAGCTGCAGCGTGGCTCTACCGCTATCAAAATGTATGTATGCTTGTTTATTGCCAAAAATATTACAGAATACATTCTGAACGAGGGATAAGGAGCCATCACTCAAAGCAGACAGAAAAACATTTACTGCGGATTGTTATAAGATTCTAATCTAACTAACTAACCCACGCTGATAACTATACTGACTAGACTGCAAGAATCTTATACTGTGATGTTCGTATGGATACATATTTTTGAGAGACGTAATAGTTTCTACTTAACAAAAATTACACATACATTTGACATTACAATATATTTTACAATATTGCCTGAATAGTGAATACAGAATAAATTGAATGCTTATTGTGTAAACAGGTACAAAATACCTTTATGAGCAAACCTATGAATATCAAATGTAACATTTTCGCGGTATTGGATGAAATAAGTTTCTTTGTTATTCCCTCTGTAAGATATTCAGCCAAATGGAACTGTCACCGAATTTCTTTCATAGTAATAGTATTTCGACTGCAGTGACAATTTGATGAAGGACGTTTCGCAGATCATAGAAATGTTATAAGTCTCGAATAAAATATGTGCAAAAATAAAGTTCAGGAATGACATGGATACTATATAGAATCTATAAACATAGAAGTCTTTGTCTACGAAGCTTAGCTGAAATTTGAATTTATAAAATCCGTATTATTCTTTGCAACTTATTTCTACTAGGCTTAAACACTCTTTCTCTTCTTTTTCTTTCTCCGCCTGAGGGTCTTTTTAGGTAGGGTTAAAATTTCAAGCTGTTTGGCGGTAGGAATAGGTCTTACGTATTCCTACCGCCAAACAAATTACGTTGCTATGTTATAGTCCGAAAGGTACAGAGAGCCAGTGTACATACGCATGTATGTACGCATGTATGTGAGACGTTCCATCGCAGTTCTCTGAGTCCATGAGCTGCAATGATCACTAACTATGAGATGAACTCTAAAAACTACTTTCAGTAAGAAGTTAAAGTAAAGTTCTTTTCAGTAATGAGTACGATTTTTTTAATCTCAAATTTCGACATATAACTACGTTTCCAAGGTCTCTAATGATTTCGACGTCGGACTGGTATCATTTGATGCACAATTATGTGATTAAAACCTGATTAAGTTTTTATGATTCGGTCCTGAATGTGTTCAGACCATTTTCTTGTAATCTGTGAAAACTGTATGGTACTCTGATTCAATATTACAGGTTTTCCATTTCACTGCTTTATGAGAATTTCGTGATGTGGACTACCCAGTTTGCACCCATTTTTTATCACCCTTAACAGCAACAAAAGTGTTAGAACAACTGTTTATTTATTCTAGAGATATATTTATTCTATTAGAATAAATAAACCATTGTTCTTGCTTAAGCTAATTAACTATCAAGTAGATGATTTCACAACGTTTGTAAAATCTTTTATTGAATAAAACCGATTTAATCTAAACCCTTAGAAGATTCTGGTTAAAAGATGCAAAATTCGTATATGGAAGTGTCTCCATACAATAACAATAAAAGAGAAGATCCCTCTATTAAAAGCTTGATTCTTGAGAAACCCAAGCACCAGTAAGTAGTCGTACGATTTGACAGGGTTATTGAGGTCGCTTACTTAATCGAAATGATCCACTAAATTCATGACAAAAGGATATAATAATATGGAACGAATATAACGCACCTGTAAATTAAAGTAGTTTTTTTTTTACGTTGATTTACCGCACATTGGATTGCATCTAATGGAGTCTATTCTATAGGTACGGTATTTTCATTACATTTTTTGATGACTAAAAATATCTAATTTTCCCGAATTATGTGTTCTACGTAGTACCAACTCAGCAACGCAGTAATTTTATGACTTAATTCCTTTCACCATCAGAGGCTCGACTTCGATCAGTCCGTATTCATTTATCGCACAAACTAGTATGTCACGTTAGTCTACGAAATATATAAAGTACTGTTTACAATTATAGTGCTTCGCTTGAGTGTTTTAGAGATCTATTTCCCGTGAGAAGTATTTTTAATTCCCGCATCCCGCACCTCAGTCCCCACCTCGAGCGCAAGGGATAGTAGTCATATGTTTTTCTCTCTCCACACACTATCATTGGACATCGCGAATTTCCGCTGCATAGAAATTTTCAGTCATATCACAGTGTTGACTATCGCTAACATTCGCGAAGCCTACCAGCGCTATTGTTTATTAATTCAACAGCGTCTCTGATAAAAATTTACAACGTCCAATATATGTAACGCATGCACAAAACATACAAAACAATCGGAGAAGATTATATGCACCCCTTGCATTTGCATACTTGGACCCGCCCCTATCATTACTAATGTGTGGGTATGAACTCAGATTTAAAAAAAATAGTATGCTGGGCTTGTTCAACGTGTGTGTGTGAGATAATTCAAACAACCCTGTATAATCCTACAACGAGGAATCTTCTCCTGTTGATAACAACAACTATTGTTTAAATGTAACTACGAGAAAAATATATTCTGTTCCATCGTGCCCGTGGGACGCTAGGCGGAGGAGTGATGGTCGCTTGCGCATCTCGGCTTGGGGCACACAGGCGTACTGACTTTGACCGTGAAGATCTTGAATGCATTTGTGTAACTATACCAGCGCTAGCAATCAGTTGTTAGCACGATCTAAATATTATTTACGCCTATATTCCTTCAAACCGAGCACTTTCATCGATAATTATGTAACTTGTTGAATTACTGACGTTCTTTTTCAATTCTCAACCTAATGATTACCTTATTATAGCCGGTGATTTTAATCTATCCTGTATTGATGGGAATATTGAATACCCAACAGTATTAAAAAAAGGGATGTGTACAAAATCAAAATGCAGCAACTGAATTATTAAACTTAATATCTTATTATAGTTTATCTCAATATAATTACTACCAGAAAGCTTACGGAAATGTACTAGATTTAGCATTTTCCAACGTGCGTATAATAATTAATAGAAGTATATGTCCATTAGTCAAGGAGGATGTGTCATTGAGCAATAGAGATGTATGTTACAGATATATCCATGCCTCCAATGAAACCACGAAGTAACAAAAAAAAAAGGATTATTTCGTAAAGCAGATTACCACAAGTTAAACTTACATTTTTCTGATTGTGATTGGTCATTCCTACATTCGCAGAACTTACACAATGGCATTGACAATTTTTACTCAATATTGTATACTGCTTTTATTGAACATGTGCCCCAAAAATTATTTCTTATTCATATGTGTGGTATAGTAATAACCTTATAAAATTAATAAAAGCAAAAGCTAAGTATCACCATCTCTGGAAAAAAACAATAATCCAGAAGATTATGCCTCTTTTTCCACAATACGATCTAGGGTAAAGAAACTCGAAAAAAATGCTATTTCTCTCATATTAAATTATATCAAGATAAAATCAAATCATCGCCTAAATTATTTTGGAGTTACATAAAATCAAAAAGAAAGAACCGATCTAACTATCCTCATGTAATGCAGTTAAGTGGCTGTAATGTCGTTAATGAATTTGAGATTTGTAATGCTTTTAATGAATTTTTCAGCAGAAATTTTTACCCACAAATGAAATTCCTAAAAACTCTTAATTGTTCCAAAAGTGTCGGTTGTGATGAAATTCCACCCCATTTCTATCTTGAATGTGCGAAGTCGTTAGCTACTCCCTTAATAGTAATATTTAATAGATGTTTTCAAGTAGGATACCTTTCAAAAATTTCGAAACTGCCAATATTGTACCAATCCATTAAAAGGGATCAAAAACAGTCATTGAGAATTATAGATCAATATCAATACTGAACGTGTTAAGTAATGGAAAAAATAGTAGATAGGCAAATGCATCCGTTAGTTATTCGAAATATTCCTTCCCAACAACATGGCTTTGTACGTGGTCACTCAACTTGCACCAATCTTGACATCTTTAGCAACGATGCTCTTAGAGGGATGGATAATGGCCTCCAAATAGATGCTATATATACGGACTTTGAAAAGGCTTTTAACCGCATTGATCATATCATTCTTCAAAAAAAGCTCCAGGAGCTAGGAATACGTCGAAACCTTTTAGATGGATGGAATCGTATCTGCTCACAGGCGGTCCTTGTAGCTGTCGTGGTGTGTGGATATCGCTCAAATGTTGTGGACGTTCCATCTGGTGTCCCAAAAGGCTCAATATTGGGGCCCTTGCTGTATGCGGTATACTTATATGATGTGGGGATCTGTTTTCATTCTGCTAAGTTTCTGATGTACGCTGATGACATGAAAATTTATCCTTACATAAAATCAGAATCAGATGCTTATAAGCTACAGAACAACTTATATCAGTTCTGCAGCTACTGCCGTGATAACGGTATTAGCGTGAATGTATCAAAATGTTTCCAAATTAGCTTTACTCGCAAAAGGAGATAATTTATATCTCAATACTATTTAAACAATGTTCCCTTAGAAAAAATTGACAAAACCAAAGACCTCGGAGTAAGCTTTGATTCAAAAATGATATTGACTGATCATATCTTGGCAATGGTTGCAAAGGCTTATAAAAATCTAGGCTTTGTATTAAGAGTTTGTCAACCTTTTTCAGACATAGAATGTATAAAGATTTTAAACTATTCTTATGTCAGTAGCATTCTGGAATACTGTAGTGTTGTGTGGAACCTGTTATGTCGGTACTTCGATAATAAATGTGATGTGAGTTAATTAAGTTTTCAATACACAGTCGACCAGATCTCTGCCTTTTATTGACGTGTACATTACATTGGCGCAGTCGGTCTAGAAGTTCGGTACTTACGTGGAATTTTGTTTGACATAATGCCGATTGGGAAAATAGAACCTTTTAATATCGAAAGCCAAAATTGGGACAGTTACATTCGTCGCGTAAAACAATTTATATTGTTAAATAGTATCGATGACAATCTAAAAGTAGCTACGCTTTTGACGTTAGTGGGTTCCGAGTGCTATAATCTTATTTGTGATTTATGTTCACCCGCGGAACCGGACACAAAGAAGTTCGAAGAATTGGTTACACTCGTAAAAAATCATTTGGAGCCGGAGAGATCTGAAATAGCGGAGCGACACATTTTTCGGCAGCGGACGCAACAGCAGGGAGAAAGTATTCGTGTTTACCTACATGGTCTAAAACACTTGGCTAAAACCTGCAACTTCGGTAATACTCTGGAAGAAAACCTTCGTGATCAGTTCGTGTCGGGTTTATACAGCGAAGAGATGCGGTCAAGATTGTTTGCCGAAAAGAGTATAAACTACAAAAGGGCTGTGGAGTTGGCCACGGCGCTCGAGGCAGCTGAGCGGCATGCGCATCGGGCGGTGCGAGCGCTGGCGGAGCTGGCGGGGCCGGCGTAGCGGCAGCCGGCGGCGGGGGCGGTCTGCACCGATTCGGCAGCGACGGATCGCGCGCGCACGATCAGGCGCGGCTCCCGTGCCTACGACGGTGACGTCACAGCGTCGGCTTTGTGCGCGTTGCGGTAAGACCGGTCACATAGCCGGTAAGTGTCGTTTTAAAAATTATACATGTGATGCGTGCGGCCAGAAGGGCCATTTAAAAGTAATGTGTCAAGGTAAAAGTGAACTTAAGAGTGCAAAGGAGAACAAAGGTCAGTACTTTTTAAATGATTCGGACTCAGATGATGACTGTAATTTTTTTAACTTGATTACAAGTAATGACGGTGACGGACCGTACTATGCGAATTTAGTAGTAGAAAAGGTGCCATGTAAATTTGAAATTGACACGGGCAGTAAAATATCGGCTATTTCGAAACATTTTTATGATAAACATTTTAAACATGTACCTATTCAAACTAAGTTGTTATGTCTGAGATCATATACTGGCGACGTTATCGAGACCATCGGTTATATTGTGGTAATGGTTATCTGTGGTTCAAAGTCGGCGATGCTTAAGTTATTTATTATTGAAAACGGCGGTCCACCTTTAATGGGCCGTACGTGGATTAAGAAATTGAAAATAGAAATTGTTGAATGTCACAATATTAGCGACTCGGAGTCGGTAGCAAAAGCTTTGAGAGACGAATTCCCTGAAGTGTTTGCAGAAGGTTTAGGTACATTCAAGTCACCTGTATCGCTGCACCTCAAGGTTGAAACTCCTGTGTTTGTGAAGGCTCGGCCGCTGCCATTGGCACTGCGCCCGCGAGTCGAAAGCGAACTCAAACGGTTAGAACACGAAGGGGTTATTTACAAAGTCGAAAGGTCAGAATACGGTACGCCTATTGTCCCTGTTATTAAATCGAATGGCTCAATCAGAATATGCGGGGATTATAAAATAACAATAAATCCGATTTTAAAAGATTTTCATTATCCTTTACCGCGGATTGAAGAACTTTTTGCGACCTTGGGGGGCGGCGAACAGTACACAAAACTTGATTTATCAAATGCGTTCCAACAATGTTTATTAGATAAAAAATCACAGCCGCTGACAGCAATTACCACTCATATCGGGACGTTCATTTACAAAAGAGTACCTTTTGGAATAAAATGTATTCCTGAAAACTTTCAAAAGATTATGGAGGAAACATTGAGTGGCTTGCCTTCAACGGCTGTATTTGCAGATGACATATGTGTAACTGGAAAGGATAAAACTACCCATTTAGCAAATTTGAGAGCAGTGTTAGAAAGGTTAAAACAAAATGGGTTAAGAATCAATTTCAGTAAATGTCAATTCTTTAAGGATTGTGTAACGTATTTAGGTTATAAAATTGATAAGGACGGCTTGCACACGGATTCTAACAAAATTAAAGCCATTATGGCAGCCCCATCTCCAACAAATGTAACTCAATTAAAAAGTTTTATGGGCCTTGTTAATTTTTACTCAAAGTTTTGTTCAAATATAAGTGATATAATGAAACCGTTGTACAACTTATTACAAAAAAATGTTAAATGGCAATGGAATGATGAGTGTGAGGTTGCTTTTTGTCGAATGAAAAAATTATTGAGCAGTGCACCAGTATTGGCACACTACGATCCTACTCTGCCGTTGGTGTTATCAGTGGACAGCAGCGCATACGGACTGGGCGCCGTGCTCGCTCAGCGGTACGCAGACGGCAGTGAGCGACCCGTGTGCTGCGCGTCGCGTACACTTAACGCCGCCGAGCAAAATTACTCGCAGCTGGACAAGGAGGCACTCGCAATTGTGTTCGGTGTGCGCAAGCACCACCAATACTTATACGGGCGACAGTTTATTTTACGTAGTGATCATCGTCCATTGAGTTACATCTTTGGGCCGAATAAAGGAATACCTGTGACAGCCGCAAGTAGACTACAGCGTTATGCCGTTCAGCTATCTGCTTATAATTTTAAAATCGAATTTATTAAATCAGTTCAAAATTGTCACGCCGATGCGCTTTCTCGTCTTCCTTTGAATTCTACTAGAAGCAGAGTAAAATGTGAGGACAGCGACTGTAGTTACCTTAATTTTGTGCAAGAAAATTTTCCACTTAGTTTTAAAGACATTAAAATTGAGACGGCTAAAGATTCCTTATTGAGTAAAATATATGGTTACGTAATGTTCGGGTGGCCAAAAACTAGTAATATTGAAACTGAAAAAGCATATTTTAATCGTAAGGAAAATATTAGTGTGGATCAAGGTTGCCTAATTTGGGGTTACCGGGTAATAATTCCCAAATCATTACGATTGTCAATTTTGAAAGAAATTCACGACGGCCACCCAGGCATCGTAAAAATGAAGCAAATAGCGCGAAATTATGTCTGGTGGGAAACATTGGACATTGATATCGAGCGAACAGTACAGGAATGCGTCGCATGCCGGTCGCAGCGCTCAGCTCCCGCCCCGGCTCCCCTGCACTCCTGGCCGTGGCCGGAGGAACCATGGGCTCGATTAAATTTAGACTTTTTAGGGCCATTTAATAATAAGTATTATTTAGTTATTGTCGATGCTTATACAAAATGGATCGAGGTTGACCATGTTTCTGGTACGTCCGCTGCGGTGGTAATAGATTGTTTACAAAAAAAATTTGCGGGTTTTGGCTTACCTAAAAGAATTGCCAGTGACAATGGACCGCCTTTCTCCTTGGCAGAATTTAAAAAATATTTGGACATTAACGGTATTCGCCATACCCTAGTTGCACCATATCACCCATCGAGCAATGGGGCGGTTGAAAATGCCGTGAAACTGGTTAAGTGGGCATTAAAAAAGGCCCAAGTTGATAATGAAAATGTTAATACGGCACTCAGTAAATTTCTTTTCTCATATAGAAACACTGAACATAGTACCACTGGGTGCGAGCCCGCAATGCTTATGTTCGGTCGACGGTTGCGTGGTCGACTGGACCTGCTGCGGCCTGACACACGAGACTTGGTGCGACAGCGGCAGGAGATTGGTGAGCGGCGACGAGACACCGCTCTGCGGGTGGCTGAGCCCCAAGATCCCGTGCTACTACGGGACTATTCTCAAAACCGGGGAAAGTGGACTGAAGGGACGGTGGTACGTCGAGAAATTCCAGTTTCTTATACAGTAAAGTCTCAAGATGGTCGTGTACACAAGAGACACATTAAAAGTTAAAAAAAATTTAAACCAAGTTAAAAGTTCGCTAGGCCATACAATCTTAGCGGGGCAGCACGGAAGGGCTACAGAAGGCTAATAGTAGCTGAGATAGAAGCCAAAGGGGCCTTCTCTCTCAGCCGGAAGCCCTGTGCTGGAATATCTTTGCCCAACCCACCTCGGATCAGAAGGCGAAAAAAGTAGTCATTTTAGGAACAGCACTGACGTCTCACATAACCAATCTGCATTATAGGCATTATTTATTAAGAAAAATTGGGGAAACATGTGCAAAATTTTTCTCTTCTGTTGCCAAAGGATATCAACATTCTTATGATAATTGAAGTTTGTTATCTGCGTCCGTTTTCAGTCATCCTTCTCCGATTTGAAACAGGTTACTTCCATAGAATCTGATTTTAATGTCATTGTAAAGTTGTACACGCATGTTGCATGTCAGGTGTAAGTTATTCACTCTGGATCACAGAAGCGATGCATTGAAATCTGTATTTATTTCATTCACCGGTTTGCTCCTCTCAATAACTGGCAGTGTATTCCTAAAACCACCATGCTGGCAAACGATGGCACATTACGATAACATCGCCGATCAGAGCTTGATTGCTTTTCTTCTGGGTGCTGTTTATGACATCTACTATGTGCTTGTATGATGCCACGTGCTCATGTACTTATTTTACGATCAATTTGAAATGCTGCAAGAGAACGCCGCTACTTTTTCCAATAATATTAAGTGTTGGCATTTCTTCGATATGAGATTCTTCGATACGAGATTTAGTGCACCAATTTTCAAAATGTTTGCACAGAACACAGTTCCACAATTGAGCAACATTACAGCGATACCCGAAGAAGAAACATTCATGACTATATGACGGTAGTTGCGAAGTTAACAGTAAGTTCATCAAAAAATATTTTGCGTCTCTACTAAAAGAGTAAAGCTGACGCCACGACGACGTTTGACTACGTTGGTGCGTTGTATTTCAATCACTTGGGCTATCTCACACCATCGCTTGACAATTTTATAATTACCAATTTTTTGCAAATTATTGATATCATTTTATCGTCAATTCACTTTAACCACATTCACGTAAACATCAAGGGGCGTTTTATTAATGTTGAACACGTAGGATGTCATTATTTTATGCATACCTATTTCTCCCCTACATATTAGGCACACACCTAAAATCCTATATTCGGATCAAAATTTGGCTAAATTTAAGATACACAGAAACTCTGTATTTTTTCGAGGTAAATTTATTTTATGATGGTAGGTGGTTGCTCTAGCATATAAGCATCTACATCTATCTTCGTCTGCAATTCAAAATGTCGTCAGCCATGAAGACTAAGATGAATTGCCTCTTTTCCAGTAAAAATGGTCTCCGGTTCTCTACACTCACCATCCTAAACATAACAATAAATAAATCACTGGAGATGAAATGGGCTTGTAAAAAGTCGATAATTTGTTAAACACAATAAATATACACCCAAAGGTCAGCATTAAGATGCTAGAGAGTGTGGTCCTTTCCCGGTCGGGCCGATCTAGGCATGCTACAACGATATAGTTGATATATCTGTAGCATGGCTATACTAAGTTAATTAGTACAGAAAATTTCTAGGTCCTGATATTAAAATAAATTTACCTCGAAAAAATACAGAGTATGTGTATTTCAAATTTAGTCAAATTTTGATACAAATATGGGATTTTAGGTGTGTGCCTAATGTGTATGGGAGAAATAGGTATGCATAAAATAATGACATCCTACGTGCTAAACATTAATAAAACGCCCCTTGATGTTTACGTGAACGTTTTATTAGAATAAATTGCGATCTGGGTTGGATTCCCAATTGAACCACCACGTGCTCCAAATTATAAACCGATTTGTACAGGTTGAATTTTAATTTTTTTTACCGTGATTGTTATCACGTGTTTTATTTTCATGGACGTAAATTCCTGTTAAATAAATAATTATGATTGCTTTTGATTCTGGAAGCGTTGTCGTATTTATCGCCATCATCCCTACAGCCTATACCGTGTAGTGGCAGTGTAAGATTATCCACTGCCCTATGTCAGCCCGTGAGTGTCGTAGGAGGCGACAAGGGAAAACAAAAAAGAGATGAGCAGTAAAGACCTTCTAATAACGACTAAAAATAAAAACCTGCAGTTGCCAAACCGTTTGCTAAGTGAAGCAACTATGACAAATATCCCCCTATGAGGCTATTTAAGTTGAAAGCCTATGTTCAGCAGTGGATCTCTACAGGCTGTAGCGGTAACGGTCCTTATAGCCACAGCCATTACAGTCCATGGCTGAACATAGCACTATAAGCATATCTCAAAAGTTATTTTACCACGTGCTCGGAGGTGAAGGAAAACATCGTGGGGAAACCTGCATGTCTAAAGAATAAGAAAAAAATATTTCGAGGACATGTGAAGCTCGCCAAGACGCATTGAGGCAGCGCGGCGGACACTTCCTTGCCCTAAACCCTCTCAGAAATGAGGGGAAACCGGTGTCCGGCAGTCGGACGTATATAGGCTGCAACTTTACATTTCTCAAAGAATACTAAAATACGGTCCCGAGCCACTTGCATCTGTTGGCGTCTCGCATGTCTTAACAGGTCATCACTTCATCTAGTATGGGCCTCTTTACTCTCTGCTTACCAGTATAAGGCTGCCACTTAAAAACTTTCTTTTCCTGTCGTTTTAGTTCGAGCTAATTGCTGGGCCAATGCCACGTCAACTATAATAGTATAATTAGATTATGTACTGGCGACGTAAGAGAATCCTCCAGCCATTTCATCCCGTGGGTTTCGTAACAGGCGATAGAGGAAAACTGAAACAAAGGATAGACAGCACCATCAAACATTTATTTACCAGTCATGCCGCATATTGTTGGAGAAATAAATGAACCGGTTCATCTTAATTTTAAATAATAAATCTTTACATAAAACGTAAACAAGGATGCGAAGTAAAATAGTAACAATTTATTGAAAAGAACATTAAGATCCGTCTTTCGTACAATAAAGGACCTTTGTTCACTACTGAAGGGAAAACAATGAATTCTTTACCTTAACACTATTTATTTATGGCCTTTTTAAAGATTTGAAAACATTTCAAACTAGTAATTAAGGAAAGTTCTAATGCTGTGTTACCAATATTACACAATGAAGGAAAACTTTAAGATATTACTGTGCCTTGACATTATTTGCACCAAAATGAGCATCAAGACCCGGGACAGTTATAGATAATTGTCCCGGGTCTTGATCTATATATCATACCTAAGTCCGAGCATGTAATTAAATTTGTTAGTATTGAAGAGATATTTATAATTAACTATACATAGACAAAAATTGAATTTTTCTTTGTTTAGAAGCCAGTGCTTGACCACCACCCCACCGGAGATTTAGTGGTTTTTTAAGCTAAGACCTACATTCATTGACATATAACTATATAAACAGTATATAAATATATAATATTAGTGGTCAAAAAGAATTTAACTTAAGAACTTAAACTGACTGAAGACAACACTGATATAATGTTATGTCATTCAAATTAATGGCTAAGCAGAGTTTACTTCTACAGGGCTTATAACAAAATATCATAACACTCATTTGTTTCTAAAATATATTCTTTGTCCTTTATATATTAAGTGCACATTTTTTCAAATGTATTGTTTTAAATATTTGAAAAAATCAATCAAATTCAATGACCACTTGAATTTGAAAAAGCAATAGTAACATGCAATAATATTACTGAAATATGTCCAACATTTGGCATTAAATACCAAGACAAATACGAAGTTTATAATAAATGTAAGAATCATATCAATAAAATACATTACAAGCTTTTTTTTAAAATAAATCACGTTATATAAATTGAACTGTGACCGTTTTCATATTACCCCGAGAGTCGTAAGAGGCGAAAGAGGGAGACTGAACGAAGAGATAGGCAGCAGCATCTTTCTGATAAAAACTGTATAAAAAATAAAAACCTGCGGTTGCCAACTCGCTTGCCAAGCGTGGCAACTGTGGCAAATATATCTCCTATGGGGCAATCTATAAGAACTATGTTCAGCTTTTGATAAGCCGATAGGCTTAAAGTATTTCAAAATCAAAGA
Organism: Parnassius honrathi; assembly: GCA_018247895.1. Classification (NCBI taxonomy): domain Eukaryota; kingdom Metazoa; phylum Arthropoda; class Insecta; order Lepidoptera; family Papilionidae; genus Parnassius; species Parnassius honrathi. The sequence goes on from DWHP01000623.1 coordinate 18,046, forward strand.
AATCTCAGTCATCAAATGATTTTTAATGTTTACATTATTGAAAACATTAACTTGAAAGATAATTTAGTTTCAAAGTATTATTAATCACGTAGTAAAATGTAGTAATTATTATATACTCCTTGAATATCACTACCTAAGTTTGGTGGCTAAACATAAACAAGAATAGCAGGTTCTTGATTGTGTCGGTCTTGCTTTGAGTTGGTACCAACTTTCAGACGCTTTACGAAAGTTGGGAATTCGGTACAGCTCCCTGTTGATGACCGACGAAAATTTAACATTCGTATTTGCAATTCTAACGTTACTATCACTGCACCTCTGTAATTAAGTTTGAATGTAGTTGGTACATCCAAAGGCAAATCTTTTTATTTTCATATAATTATATACGTTGTTCAATATAATACATAGAACAGCTTCAGGATATTATCATCACGAATTTTGTACTACACTGTTTTTCAGAACTTTGTTTACAACACCGGTTGAGATTATCGTTATATTATATACATCATCTTCTTTATAGTCATCATCATCATTATGCCCAAGTAATAATCTGCATTGGATACATAAATTTCCTGCACGTTATTACTATGTATAATATATTTCTACACTTACGAATTTTTCCTTTATCATCATGGCTCGGAATAATTACAAATAGATTAAACGTTGTTAAATGGTTAGTCTAACGTCTAAACGAAAAAGTTAAGGTTAAAATAACAAAGTTATCAAAAAATCAAATTGATTACTTGAAACTTGACCTATGTCTAAGTCTAACAGTGAACTTTTTATAGGCTGTAATTAATTAATGGATGAACAATACTGTGAAAAAGAATGAATATATATAT
>DWHP01000624.1:0-18874 GCA_018247895.1 Parnassius honrathi
AACATCTCAGTCCCCCCCGTGACCATGGGTGCTGTAAAGCTCTCGAAACGTCGGGTATTTAAAAAGTTAAATATACGTGATAAAATCCGTAAAAACTAGTATTATTTCAATGTGTAGTGTTCGCGTAAATGTAAGAAATCATTGTACGTTCATTAACTTCATTCATTTGATCATAAAATAGATTTATTAACGCACACCTAACCGTTTCGGAACGCAGAGCCGCAACGTTTTTTTATTAGTGATCGATGGCTGCAGCAAAACAATACGCCGCGGAAGTTGATATTACGATAACTAAATAACAAAAGCCCCTTTCGTTATTCTTCATCGGATCGTCGTATATCAAAAATGTTTATTCGAGCAAATAAATAATACAACTAAGTACCACGCATCGTGAAACCCGATGGATTACCTAAAGTAAACAAACATGCGTACAGTGCTTTGAAGTTTTTTGTAAACAGATATAGCTCGTATTTGAAATGAATAGGTTGCACTTTTGTACTGGCAGGCGGTATATCTTTATTTGTATCAATAGAAACCCTTGTATGTGATCCAAAGACATCTAAAAAAGAGTGCTCTTAGCAAATATGTATTAAGGAGAAGCTTTTTTGTAATAAATAAAATATTTATAAAACTTTAGATACTTACCATAATCTCTGTATATAAAAATCAATTACTGTCCGTTCGTCCCGCTACAACTCAAAAACGGCACGACCGATTTCGATGAAATTTTTGGTGTGTATTTGAGCAGGTACCTGGATGAACCCTGGATGATTTAAAAACTCAGTTGGGCCTGGCGCCACTTGCACTGTTTTCGAGACTCAGAAATCATCTATGCAAACCCGGGAGGGATTGCTAGTAATATTATACTTACTAAATACCTAAATAAATTGTAATTTTAGATCAATCACAAAATTTGTTTAATTTAAGGTGGATATTTCTATTTTTTGTCCTGATATTCTTGAAATAAACATGGCCGAAAACTTGAATTTATTAATAATTAGTGAAAACAGTTAAAATATGGGTTAAAAAGTGATTTCGTCGTACTAGTTCATAAATTTAATTAACGTCTGTGCCTTAACAATACCATTTTAAGTTAGTCGACATAACCTAAACCTTTCCGCGAGCTCAAACAAGTGTGTTTGCTCACCATTGTTGGCTTAAAACGAAACCTTGGTAAAAAATCATCGAGAATACTTCAGTTGAAGTGCAATCTACCGTCCTCTAATAGGATTGAGAGCAGGTACTCCGTTTTACATACGGCTAATCCGGAAAGTGATGCTAGAAGTACAAACAATTAATACAATAAAGTTTTTTCAAATATTTGTATTGCTGTATTTTATAACAGTCTATTCAAGTTGGTTGATATAGCTATTGTTGAAAGAAATAGTATCACTGGCCATTTAAATGGTTTAAAAGTTTCAAAAGTTAACCCATCAATTGCAGAATTACACTTTTTACGAAGCGATAAAAAGACAAACAATATCATCTATCCTAGATAAAGAATCAAAATGCAAATGAGCTGTCCGCCCTGAAAACTAAGATGGAATGCGCGTGTCTCCGGTTCTCTACACTCACAGTAGGAAACAAAGCAGCATTGTTGTTATTGCACCCTACTCTTCTGTGAGAACATGGTCTTTCCTCGTCGACTCCCCGAGACACGAACACGAGACCCATTAGTACCCCAGCCATAGTACCACCTACCACATTGTGACTCTACCACGTATAAAATATTTTTTTATTACGATTACTATAATATTATAGATATTTTTTAGAAATTATCCCACTCCTGAAGTAAAAAAACTATTTCCAAAATTATTTAAATAAAAAAACACTGCTCGGTAACAATACCTGTTTACTGTATGGTTGTAGCACGAATGGGTCGGCTCGACCGGAATAGAACCACGCTCTCACAGAATACCAGCGTAAAAAATAGCAGCTTTTAATGGCACTGTGTTTCGTATGGTGAGTGTAGACAACTGGAGATCCTTTTTTACTGGAAACGAGGCATTCCATCTTAGTCCTCAGGGATGACAATGCATCTGCATTGATTCTTAATCGGTGATAAATGTAGATATCTATTGGCCACAGCATCCACTTACCATCAATTGGACTGTGTGCTCGTTTTTCACCCTTATTATATAATTATATAATCGTACACGAAATACCCACGGATTTTCTCCCACCTATCGCAATTGACCCCATCGTGCGAGAAGCTCTGGATTATTATTATAAGTATGTTCTTAAAGAGTTATTTTCTCAAACGGCTGATATGACCAACTAATATGCAGTGTAGTCAGGAAAAACCAGATTTCGGCCTACGATCAGCAAAGAAATGTAAGTCTTCTTTGGCTCACATATGGCTACGGGAGTATTCAAATATACCGTTTTGCGAATGTACTAGAAAACGAACGTTAGCGTTCCTCTTTTTTTGCAGAAAATATGACAAAAGCCACATTCTATGAGCTTCGGAATAATTTACATTTTGTAGATCATATGATCAAGCTTTCAAATTGCAATGTCGTATTTGGACAAGTACATACCATGCTGTTCAGCCATGTACGTGCCTTCCACTGCCGGCATAAAAAAAAAACTATGCGTTGAGGGACAAATAGTTAGTTACTAGAAAGCACACTGCAATTAAGTATGTGAAAGGCAAGGTTGCCCTGGGGTACCAAGCTTAATTATTATACATCATTTACACAGTTATTAACTTTTATAGCAAAATTCATGCTTATTAATACCTATACATGAACTGTATTACTTATGCAGCAGCTTAATTATTAAGCAAAGCATGCCATAAATTATAATCTTACTGTAAAAAATAAATAAATCAACTTATTTATTTTGATATGCTATTGGGATCTGGTCCTCAAATTTCATCTTAATTAGCCCATAATAGATGAACGAAGAACGAACTGGCAATCAGGAGTTAACTCACACGGCTCGCAACCCTGTAAGATGATTTACTGCCATTTATGAGAGACGATGTTGTGGACACCGGATGAAATGAGGAAATGGATTCACTAATGCATTCACTTACACGGCATTTTAGTCTTACATGTGACCAATACATCCAAAGAGGGGAAGTCATATTGTTTATAGACAAAAGCACATGTAAATTATGATTAACAAAATACTCACGTGCATGCTAAAAATTGAATACAGCCTAAAAATACAACGTTGCGTTGCATCAACGTGATCAAATTTCATACGGCACACTCCGCGCTTCGGTGAAATTATAGACCCGTTTGAAATATAATCGCCTCGTTCCTTGATCAACCGAAAGATTACAAATGAAATAAAAAGTAAAAAATAATTCTAGATGCGATTTTATCTGCCCTGCAGTTGCCAATTTTTTATATTAAGTACACTTGCTGTAAAAATAATCTAATAAAAATATATTAGAAATTTATATATATATAAAGAATAGACATAATATATAAAATATTTTCAATATTATATTTCATAGAAAAACATTTGCCGTTTTGCGCCTTTTTAATGTTTTTGAAAGTAATTAACTAATATCCGCCTACAAATGAAGTGTATTTCCTCCCAAGACTACTTACTACATTAATGTTTGAACCAGTGGTGACCGTGACTCAGTTTATTTATTTTGCGGATATTTGATATTTTACTTTTAACATAATGGGCTTCCGCAAAGCAACGCCTGATGATTCTATTCATTACCTTGTTTAACATAAGACATATTATGATGAAATATATCATTATTAAGAGTTTCGCTTACATATTACATTCTTAAAAAATATCTAAGGTAATAAATGTATAATTACTTTAGGTATAAAAAGTAGCGCCTGAACTCGTAATTTAATATGATTGCGCTGTGATTATAAATGGAAGGTAGCGCAATGCATGAATTTCTAATAACCTCATTGCAAATCGCCAAAAGGTAAAAATCAACTGCTCGATCGTGTATGGCCTTCCAGTCTATAAATTAATTCAACGGCTCCTCTTATCCGCGACTAATGCAGCTCGCCAACAGCATAAGAACTGTGATTAAAACCTCTGAGAGACGTAATCACTCTCATTACGAAGCCCGTTGCTTATATTAATTATCAAAGGCTCTAATCGACAAAGCAACGCATGATAAATAACCGTTCTAGCAAACTAAAAAGTGGTCATCTAAGCCAAGCTTGAGCTCCTTTCGGTCGCTTGACATACGTCAGTGTGTTGCTGTAAAAAGGTCGTCGGCGACCTTGCCTTTGTCTCAACCTGTAATTCGCGCCGGGTTTTTGTTCCCTTTCCCTGACTTCGCTCTCAATGCCATGGCGCAAGGGAACGAGAACGAGCTCCTTTGTTGGTCTGAGCGATTGTTAATAATACCCAAGATTTATAACATTTTGCGACGATATGCGACGATGCCATAATGCGAATAACAAAAAATGTCTAGTACATGTTGAGACATAAGTGAAATAGGCTTCCGCCGTTTAGATTATTCCTATGTTCTAATATATACTGAAGTTTAAATACTGTAGCGTTTAATCAAAATCAGCAGTAAGCACTATTTTGTTTGAAGTTGAAGTGTCGAGGTATCATTGCAGGTTACTTTGAAGCTTGAAAATTCTAAAGCTAAGGTTGAATGCAAGTAATGATTTACAAAAATATTAATAAATAATTATTAATTCAAATGATCTTTTTTGTGGCAGCTCATTTAATAAGGAAATTACCTATGAAAAGGTATTTCCCAGTTTACATTTAAAACGGATGCTATTCAACATAGTATATTTATGATATTGTATAATCTAAAAATTGAGACTTATTCGTTCATGGTTCATTCATTCAGCCTATCAAAGTCTACTGAAAGCCTCTCCGTATATTGCCTCATAGAAGGGGTATATTAGCCATTGTTACCACGCGTGGCGAAACTGCAACCACAGTTTTTTATTTAACATTTTGCTGTAGTTATTAGGAAGACGATGCTGCGAATCTCCTAGTTTGATACCATCTGTCGCTTCTCGATAGAAGATATCAGACTACAAACTATATTCTTACAACTACATGGGAAGACCTATTTCGAAATATACAGACATTTTCTATTCATAATTTTTTTATAGTCTAATTCAGTCAATAACTTACAAACTTATGATGTTCTTAGAACAAATCGAAAGGTCTGAATTATAGGGATTCCGTTGATAGTGGTACCTTAAAACATTTTACCCATGTTAAACTGTTGTTCAAGTTTAATAATCTATTTATTTCGTTGTTTCAGATGGAAAAATTTGCAAGCATCATCGCAAGTGAGTGTTCCATCCACGCGAGGTTCTTTCTCTGCTCGGCCTTCGCCCCGCTTTGCTCCGAGCAAGTGTCGGGCTCCGTGAGCGCCTGTCGCGCCCTTTGTGAGACTGTAGGTGATGATTGCAAAGAGCAACTCAAACTGCTGGCGCCGGCAGTCACACTCGACTGCGCGAAATTTCCGGACAGTGCCGTCAGAAGACTGTGCATGACGCCGCCAAACGCCAGTGAGTTAGACCTCGAACCTCAGCCACCTCCCCGATGGCCATTCCATGACCACGAACTTAGAGAGCATGGTTGTCCCCCCGCGTACACCCGAGCGCCGACAGGAGAGTGTTGGCCCGCGTGTGGACAGCATGCCAGATACACGCAATCCGATAAAAAATCTGCGGAGATCTGGATGAACACAATTGCCTGGTTTTCATTAGTTTCGACCTCTTTCGCGCTGCTCACCTTTTGCGCGGAGCCCTCCAGGTATCGATACCCGGAAAGGCCGGTGGTATGGATGGCTGCGTGTCATGCTATCGTTGCAATGGCACACGTGGCTAGAAGCTGGTTGGGGCCGAAGGCGGTATCCTGCTCTGGTGGCACGCTGGCTGTGGACGGACTGGCATCACCAACTTGTGTGGCTTTCTTCTCATTGACGTACTACTTCACGTTGGCGGCCGATGCTTGGTTTGCTAACGCGTGCGTCGCTTGGTATCTGACCGCTGCGAGTTAATGGTCCACTGAGGCATTGGAGCGTGCTGCGGCGTACCTTCATGCTGTAGCATGGGGGTGGGCAGGAGCTTGGACTGCGGCCGCCTTAGCGCTGCGAAGAGTGACAGCTGACGAATTGATCGGAACGTGTGGAGTATCGGATGCGGCCGCCGCAGCGCTCATCGGTGTGCCTAGAGGCGCATTACTCGTCACATCCGTGGCTTTGGCGGTTGGAGCGTGTCCGGGTATAATTCGGGTGCGTAAAGCGCTCGACTCTCGCGGCGCCAAGAGAGTAGGAAGACTAGCAATCCGCGCGGCTGCAGGCGGCTTTCTGTACTTGCTCCTAGCGGCCTTTGCGACTGGTTTAAAATTGTTGGAAGCGAGGACTAGGGAAATTCAGACTAACATAGCCCTTTTGGCGGCGTTGGAAGCCGGCAACGTTGAGAACACGGCCGGTTCGAGCGGGCTGTCGGTGTGCCTGTGGCTGGCGTGTGGGGTCGCGGCGGGGGCGTGGGCTTGGTCGAGGAAGTCGGCTGTGGTTTGGAGGAAAGCGTTGTGTCCGCCGAGGAAGGCGCCGTGCTGTGCGCCCCCCTTGCTCCGACCGCATCACCCTTACTATAAGCGTCCCCTGCATGTCTCAAGAGTCTGATAGTGCGTGTCTCAAAGACTGGTGTTGAACTCCAGTGCCTCAGTAATGCCTTCTGTGAAGGCTCTCTCGATATTGTACAAATTTATGTAAATAGTGTAAAATTTGAATAATATACTGTTGATTTTTATACAATATGATTTTTCTCATTTGAATGAACACCCGATACACTAAACAATCATATTTATATAAAATCATGGCTCATTTAAAGACCATTTTTGCTGATTTGAATAGTAGACCTCCTAAAAGTAAGAATTAATAAGTATTTTTACAAATAAATACTTTCTAAATGTTCAAACTTTCAATATGTCCTGGAAAATATTTAATTTCTCAGACAAACAGGTTTTATTACGTTGTAAATCTGCACTTAAAATTGCAATTAAAAATTTCATTGGAGCCGATGAAAATCGAACTTGTCTTTAATTATGTTGATTGTTAAGCAGGCAGCCCTAATATAATAATTTAAATGATAATGATCACTGGAACCAGCCCGTATAAGTCCACTGTTCTGAATTAAATGGGCGAGTTTGCCTTTACTATCACTTTTTGATCAAAGATAGCAGTGCGAGACGTAGCTCGTCACCAGTCTAAGAATTTTACATAACATAACATAAACACTTACACCTGTCTCTCAGATGGGTGGGCAGAGACTACGGACTTCCGTTTTTTTATAGAATTAGGGATGACAAACGAGCACACAGTCCATCTGATGGTAATTATATGCTGTAGTCGTATACATATACATTGATCCTTGATTAAGAATTAAACCACAGATGCGTTATCACCCCTAAGGATTAAGATGGAATGCCCCGTTTCCAGTGAAAAAGAGTCTCCGGATCTCAACACTCACCATACAAAACACAGCAGTATTAAGCTGTTATTTTACACTGGTATTCTGTGAGACCGTGGCCCTTCCCCGGTCGTGTCGACCTATTCGTGCTACAACCATAATGTAGCTGCAGTGTGGCTCCATTTAGCACAATCCTGACATACCTTTTGCCTCCTTTATCCATATAGCACCCCGCCAATTTGGTCAATAAGCCTTCGTTTAGGGCGTCTATTCCTGACTGCCGTTCACTTCCGCATTGCATTGAAAATTTTACATCAGGTGTAAATGGGATTATAAACTGCGATCTACTGAAAGTACTGAGATTTTTCTAGCATATACCAAAAGAACACTCCTCTTACGATATACACGGTACGAAACGAAAATTCCTTGACGCCGCCCCCATTACAGCAAATATAAGAGTTATTTAAAAAGGATTCCAAATTTCAACCTCCTAAGTAGTAAACTTTCCTATAAAATAAAGACTATCAGCAGCATTGCTGTTAGACAATCAGTAAACCTAGTTAACATGCTTGGTTAATACCACACTTAACTATATATATATATACCTGGTAGTGTAACCAGTGGTTCTTGTTACCCTGGCTGTATTACAGTTTGAGGGCAAGAGTGCCTGCGTAATTATGGGTTGCGAGGTGTTTCATCTTACTCCTCAGGAGTGACGCTGCATGCGTGGTTTTCTTGGTTTGAAGTTTGTAGGTTTCTATGGGTATGTGACTACACCATGGCTATACATATCATCAGTGACTGGATGTTTGTCATTGATAATTAAAAAAAACATTTATTTATTTATTCTTTATAACATCCTTTAAACGAAAGAATACAAAGGGCAGGATAATGCCTTGAGCCATTCTCTACCAGTCAACCCATGGTTTGGTGAGAATTTAATATAGGTGTAGCAATACGGAATAAAAACTGATAAAAATTAAAGGTAAGCACTATATAGTAATATGTATATTTGCTTCACAATCGGAATCGGATTTAAGCCATCTAGCGGCAATGCTAAGTTCGGAGCCCTTCAATTTTTTAACATTCTAAATCACGTAAAAACGTAGTTGTCTGTTACTGTTAGACCCGTAGGCAGTTGTCTACGTTGCCTTTCGGTTAATCTAGCTCTGTCTATTTAGAAGTTCCGATTGTATTCGAAAGCTTAATTTTAGGAAAATATCATCATCAAAGTAATAATATCTTTGATAAGATTAGTTCCAGAATATAAATAAAATGCTTTACTGTGCGAAAACATTTCCTTCCTTCTTTATTAACTCGTAAAAAACAAAAGTTCACAGATAGACAGGGGCTTCCCCTGCCGTCTAGCAGGAGGATTGCATCATTGTAATGAAAAATGAAAAAATGAAAACGTAGTAATTAGCTGATTACGTATAATATTTATACTCTTTGGTGTCAGACGTTTTCCGACTTTGATGCAGGCGCCATAGACAATACACATAATCTGAGTAATAGTACAATAGAATAAATAATAATACAACGTAGTAATATTATTACACATATTATTTATCTAAAATGTTATGGCGCTGATTCTTGTGGTTGGTATACAAATAATAATGGCCTCCAGACAGAATTTCGATCATGGCGGCCAGCCTCAATGGAAACTAGCCATCGACGCGGGGCAGGACCACGGTGCACTATTGCCTCACTTCCATAGTCCGATTGGACGGTAATTCGACACGGGTAGATAGAGATCAGGCACAAGATCAATGGTTTTATGTGCTTTCCGAGGCACGGGGGTGAAACACCGCCGACACTGACTGCGGGCAGCTACTAAGAATTTTTTGACAGAAAAATTCAATTATCGATTTATTTTGCACGACCCGTGATTCGAACCCAGGACCTCATGATCAATAGTCGTACTAGTACAACCACTAGACCAACGGGGCAGTGGTTCGTATAGATTGTTTACATCTCACGTTACCAAAATAATTATACCGCCATCTATCGAAGACCTTATAATAAGATTTTATGACATTATGAATTATAAGATCGCAAAGTAATTATTTTCAAAGTAAGTATTTGCTGTTATCGCTGCGCTTTGATGGCGGACTAACATCCGCTGATTTCAATCAGCAGGCTTGCTCCCGAACAAATTCAAACCGAGAAACACGATAGGAGAGAAGAAACGTCATTTTATAATAAAGCTATGATTATCATCACAATTAGGCACATCTGAATATAATTTATACAGATGTCATTTTTAATAAATTAAATGTTCACTTAACAATAATATTTAATATAGAAATAAACAAACGTATCGAGAAAAAGCATGCACGTCGCTTGCGACTACAAGCGTTATCTAGCGGCGGGCAGCAGATAACTTCTGTTCTGATAATTTCAATTTGAGCCACCTATCGATTGTGCGTAACCTAAGGTTATTTTCGAGGGTAGAAAATTACCTTAAGTTCGAATAAAGTTGATGATAATGTTCTTTTATTTATTATTCGCGTATAGGTCCACAACTGGACGTATGGGCCTATCCCGTTAATGGAAATGAAGCTAATAATCTTCCGCTTAACTAGATGTCGCTAGTTGGAACTGAGATGAAGTTTTTGTTGTATGAGGGCGGCCACGACTTTTGTTTTTATATTTAAAACTTTTAATGACGATGAAAGCACATATTAACACATTCTATGTCCCGCGCACTACATATAGTTCATTGCTATTGTCTTACAATTGTGTCTGAAAATCGGTCGGTAAAAGTGTCAAGATGGAAGTTAATTTGTTAGGAAAATGTAAGAGTTGATGTTTAAATTTTTTGTTCGCTCCAAATTTTTTTGCACATTTTAACTCTCTTTTTAATTATTTTATATTTAGGAATATCCATAGTTTAGTTTATTATTCAAAAAAGCATTAACCTTTATATTTTCCTACCCGTCAAAAAAATTCATCAAGTGGCGCCGGCCCGGTGAACGAAAATGTAGCCATCATTGTCGTTTGCTATTTGCCATACTCATTGTGGCTGGTATATAATGTACTCTGTGGTGTATGGTCAACCGCCGACCTAATCCCAACCATGGAGATTAGAGCCCGACAAAAAAATTTGAGTCATCGCCAGTTTGTTTTTTTTGTATTATACGTGAAACAATAAAATGGTTATAACGCCATCTATTGCACACCACAAAAAGTTTTGCCTTAGTAGACTTTTTATATTTACACCCGATAATAACACTTCTTAGTAACTCAACAAGGTGGCAGGTATGTAAAAAGTACTTTGTAATGGATTTTAATATCTCACCTGAAATCGCGCTAATACAGCAAATAAGATGTAAAATGAATGAAACAAAAGAGATACCACAAATGACTAGGGATCCACACGAAAAAGAAAAAGCTATGATCATAGAGAACTTGAAGGTACTGAGAGAAATTTGGGCGGTGCTACAGTCCTTTCAGCGGTGCCAAGTCGACTGTCGGTATATCGAAGTACTGAAGTGTACAGTAGGGCTACGATGGCTACCCGAGTACAAAACCAGAGTACGTGACCTATCCAACTGTATACGTGCAGACAGGGTGACGTTATACTCCGAAATTCTTCACCGCTACATTGGAAGACGTTTTCAAGCTACTGGACTTGAAAGAATACGGTATTAACATCAAAGGCGAGTACGTCACTCACCGTCAATTTGCCGAATATATAGTCCTTTTGGCAGAATTGATGGAGGACCTAAGCACTATGCTCAATGACCTCTATAGTGCCTCCTAATGGATAGGTCTTAAGATAAACATGAACACAACAGCCTCTTGCCGGTAGGCGGAGTGTAGGGCGACCCACAACTAATGGAGTGAGGAACTAGCATGACATGCAGGAAGTTGATAGATGCAGGTGGCTCAGGACCGTGTTTTGTGGCATTCCTTGGGGGAGGCCTATGTTTAACAGCGGACTTGTGAAGGGCTGTAATTATGATGATAATTATTTACAAGATTTTAATATTCACTGCCGAACATCAGCACAGTATAAAAATAAAAAGTATCGGCTTACTCCATAAATTGCCCCATATGGGATGGCGGGATACATACATAGCAGCCACGCATAGCAGGCGGTTTGGCGACCACACGTTTTATGTAATTTTGAATTTTTATCAGAAAGATGGTGGTGCCTACTACCCGCTTTATTTCAGGTGCACCACCGACTGAATGACATGAGATAGTGGATCTAGGCTGCCACTACACGATCATATTATTATCATCCCCACAAAGGGTAATTGTAGTGTTCTCAAGCTTGTTATATGAATCTGGATTGTTTTAGAGATGCTGTTTAAAAAGCGTATAAAAATAAAAAATACAAATAAAATCGTTAAACGTGTTTTATTAATACAATTTCTAAACATATATTACACGGATAAGTAGATATATATAACTCTCTATACAAATAGTAAAACATCTTGAATAATAATTACATATTTTACAATTTTAACCTTTTCCTAATAACCCTGAATAATTTGATTTCACGTCATGTCTCAGAGATACAAGATAATAATCATATTTTACAAGAACAAAAACACAAAACGATTCAAGATAAACGCAATAATTTAAAAAAGAACATCGTATGTACTCGTTAGTAAATGTATAGGTAAAGCATGGAATGTTTAAAAAAAGAAAAACAAAAGAACTTTAATATTTAAAAGTATTGTTTTAAAAACTAGTTCTGTAAAGAAGCAACCGGTACATAGACAAAAGTCGCATTAAATTTAGTGTAATAAAACCCTAAAGTAAATTTTTAAGTAATTAATAGTCCCAGAGTAGGAATAGGCAAGTGAAAAAGTATATCGGTATTTATCCTATTGATATTAATCGTGTCGATATTTTTAATAGTGCCGACAGTATCGATAATTAACGCGTGATAAATATCGAAATATCGTCATGTTTTGCATGATGTAGGAGGATGACATCGACGATAAATATCGATAATTTTGTGAGAAAACATCGATATTTCGATATATCGACGTTTTTTACCAAGCCTATTCCAGAGTAGGTACTTAATTATCTATAACGTTCGCTACTTACTCTAATAGGCCGTCAAAGTAGTACAAATATAAACGTACAAGATAAAATTTTCTGGAGAAAAATATAACATGATAAATAGGAATAAGCCAACTGAAACTTATAGTGTCACAGAAGGTAGGATAACTTATAGTGTCACAGACGATAGGAAGGAAGGTCGCGCCCTCGCGCGTAATAAACATGGCGACATCGGACCGCATATATAAGTGTTTACATTTTAAATTGTGAAAAGGAATTAATTTAGAAAAGTAATGGCAGAAATTTTAGTATAATTCTTAATGAAAATTTTCAATTTCATTCCAATACTAAAAAATATCGGAAGTAGACATAGCGTCATAATGTTGCTAATGGCAGTTTCGTCTAGACTAGAACTTTGGCTGCGTCACGTTTTTTTGAGCCCAAAAACATCAGTTATATCTGTAAAATCATTTTCAAAAGGGTGAATTTAGGGTAACCTAGCCAACAACTTGAAATATTACACACACTCGCAAGTTTTAAAACATAGTACCTACGTATATTTATCAAAATTGTTTTAATGTAATCTAGAGGTTGTTTGAATGTAAAATCTAGTGAAAAAACTGGTAACACAACATTAGCTTACTGCGTTTTGTAATTTTTCCTCTTAAAGAGGAGCGAAAACGATGAACAAAGAAATTATTTTCGTATTGTATATGGTGTGACAATTATTTTACATGCTATATAAAATAAGGAAAGATAAATATTACGGCAGCATTTGTATCTCAATTATTTTTATGAATTTATCGATGACAATTGTCGAATAATACACAGTTTATTTTTCCTTACAATGGAATCATAGCCAGGTACCAACATCGCACTCGTGCCACAGCTATCCTTCTTGTGTCGACATTAAAGTATCAAAAACTTCCGAGCCCGGAATAACAAGGTCGTTCGCCGACCCGAAGTAGCTGGCAAAGTTGAAAATACTAGATTCCTGTCTCACATTCTCGTTTGAACTAAATTGAGCTTTATTCTTACTATGCATCGGTGTTGTATTCGCACTTAGGGATTTTTGAGTCAACACGTAAAAAGTTTCTAAGGATTCAGGATCGGGAACAGTTTGGTCCTTCGTGCCGGATACGTGGCGATTTTCCTGCGGATCGTATAAAGTGGCCTCTTTTACTGATATTTCTTTAGCATCGTTGTAAGGATTGGTTAAATATTCGGCGTACAGCTCGCTTTGTTGTGTATCTTTGAGTATAGTTGTGTTTTTATCTAAATTAGTCATACTGGATAAAGGTTCTATTCTTTCAGATTGAGGATCACTTTGATTTGTATCTGACCGATGTTGAAGGGAATTTTGAGTCAGTTCGGCTGGCAGTGGATATAATACAGCCGGTTGCGGTGTTTGTATCGATATTCCTATTGGCGTTGAAATCATCTGGAAAATAAAGTATAAAAGTTAAGTCTCCATAATACATGAAAATAAAAACGTCATAAATAACGCTCAAAAGTTAAGACCATATAAAATGTTGAAATAATTTGGTTTTAAAGTTCGCCAAGATAAAATTTTGATTAAATATATGAACATTTTAAATTATTGTTATGTACTCGCAATTTATATAATGGACCTACCTCATTTAAGGGTTGTAAAAGTACAGACGAAGTCAGTCCAGTTTGATCGTACAGCGAATTTCTAATCGGTACCATTCCGCTAACCGGTACAGGTGTTGGTACCGTACCAGCTATTGCAGGTCCTGCTCCGCTTAAAGATGGTGCAGCAGTATTTAAAGTTTGTGACGCGTCGGTTATAGTTGGCACAATACTAATTGGTGTTGGTGCTACTAGAATATTCCGTGATTGAGCCAAGGAAGTCTGGACGTGGATTGGACGGGATGCTTGAGCTAATGTGTCAGGCATTTGGTTTGATGAGTTAGGTATCACCTGAGTATTGGTAGCGTTCGGCGGACTCGACCGTACTGGAAGGATAGTCAGCGTATTGGGCCCAACCGGGATGAGGGTTGGTAAAGACGAAGGGATTGGTGGTTGCAGGTGGTTCGGTAGATTCGAAGCAGGTTTCATATTGTCGTTCACTGAAAATAAAATAAAAAATAGTTTAAAAGATTGACAAGTTAAATATAGAGTACTATCTTTTAATGTAATCAAAGTTGTACCATCTGGAAACAGCTCTTCTTTCAGATTTGGTAGGAATTCACCGACGATCTCCCATGTAATGTACCACAGGTCATTGTAATTGTCGCCAGTGTTGAATATCTGAAAGAAATTAGTCACAAGTTATATTGGGATACTGATTGTACTTTAACCTGTACGTAAAAAACATGTAATGAGTTGGTTAAATGGTTATTTCCAAAAAAGCTTCGAGTTAAAACAAGCCTAAGTTTAACTAGAAAAAATGTAACGGAAATAACGTTAATAGCAACTATATTTAAATTTTAAAATAAATACAGTATATTTCTTTAAGCTTCAAGCTTATGGAAAATTTCAATAACAATTTTCGAATAACAAATTATTAATAGTTATAATAATTTCGCGTAAATGTAAGAAACATTTATGCGAACACTACATATTAATTAAAACTACTTTCATGAATTTTATCGCGTTTAATTTGAATCATTTTTAATTCCCGATTTTTTCGATGCTTTTCAGCACCCATGGTCACGGGAGACTGAGGCGACTGACGTCCCGATGTCAATGTTTAACCGGAGTACCTTCAGCTTTTTTAATTATTGTTTATGGTCCTATCTACGCAGAATGAACTGTGTCTTGAAGTCTTGCAGTGGTATGCTTGGGTTTAGTTTTAATTTTATTAATTACAGGGTCCCAAAGCAGGTGGTAGTATCCAGCCTCCTTCTCTATTGAAATTAGGATGATTTTTAATTTCAATAGCCTCATGTATCATCCTTGGTAGGAATTGATGTTCTTTCGCGAGGATTTGTGGTCTATCAAATCTGAGGTAATGATTGGAGCCGTCTAGGATACGATCAGAAACTGCAGCCTCCAGACTTCCAGGAGGAAGATCACTGCTACTTGCACAAAAATTATGTGGTCCTTAGGATACCAGTGTCCGGAAAGTCATCTACACAGCTATTAAGGGTTACACTACATCATAGTAAATTATTCATTGATATAATAAAATAACGCTTGAACCCAGAAAAATGTTCAGTTTTATATTATTGGGGACAGTTATCGAAAAATAGTGTTGTACAGAGCAGAACTTGAAGATATTTTGCACATTATTTTGACATATTTGACATAATATTTTACACATAATCTCTGTGGGTTTTGTCTTGTACTGCAGTATCTGTATCGTTTCCTGGTGCTCTCGCATGGTGCCTTCTTATCAAACAGACAGAGATCATGTGGGGTACCACAAATTATGATATTAATACTAAGATAAAATAAAAATAATATAAATAAATACACTTATATAATATCACCCCACATTCTACGTTTAGTTTTACGTTGTTCTTCGTCTTCCAACAATCAACTAATAATAATAATAATAATAATATTCTTCATTAATCTCCATGACCGAATACGTCAATTCAGGACAAGAAAACACTCGAAAGTAAACAGGTACAATGGACACATGCCATCGGCAAATCCGTTCAATCCGTTGCGTGCTGTGCGTGCGGTGCGTGCGGTGCGTCCGGCGCGGGCCAGTGGACGCGTACCTTAAGAAATCATTAAGTAATTTGTTATGCGAAAATTGTTATGGAAAATTTTAGTCTTCAGATGACAACATATAAGCCTGTTTGTTGAATTTGGTAGCAGGTGCCCATGAATGGCAGTAGTAACGCGCGTCCACAGAGTACCTAACGTGTCGAGGTGGTACAGTAGTCTGTTCACACAAAAAAGTGCACTGACCCCGACGGAGTGCATGACGAGCAGCATGTTCTTGAGCGACTCGAGCGCCGCCTCCTGCAGCGGCTCTCGCGGCGCGGCCAGCAGGGCGCGCTGTACGCGCAGCACGCGCGCCCACAGCGCAGCAAATGACGCGCGCGAGCTCAGCGCGCCCAGGTGCTGCAGGAACACCTACACACACCACACATGCCAAAATACTCAAACACTATTTTTTTATAATATAAGGTTGACAAACGAGCACATTGTCCATCTTAAAGTAAGTGGATGCGGTGGCCCACAAACATCAACATTTATGCTCAATTAAGACTTTATATGCAGACGCGTAATCACTCCTCAGAACTAAGACGGAATGTGCTCTACACTCACCATACGAAACACAGCAACATTAAGCTGCTATTCTGTGAGAGCGTGGTCCGTCCCTGCTTGAACCGACTCATTCCTGCCCGAACAACAATATACGAGTATCTGCAGCTTGGTTCCAAACCACATGGTGTCACAGTCACTTAGACGTAAACTGGTTGTGCAGATTTTCAGTATTTTGTCAACACATTCACAACAACAACACACGTAGTTTTGGCGGGAACTTGACCGTCTAATCCCTTGTCACTTGAAACAAAACATTCCATCTAAGTCCTCATGACAACACATCTGCGTTTCGATAGGTACATAAACAAAGATACTGGTGGACTGTGCAACCGTTTGTCACCCTCATTCTATAATGGTTACCGGAATTTAATATCTACGGATTTAATTCCTTTGCTCTTATAGTCCGTTGAGATTGGATATGACCGGAGAGAGATCAGGTACACGACCAACAAAATCACATGTTTTTCGAAGCACAGAGTTGAAACACCACCAAATTTCTGACTCCAGGTTGCTGCTAGGAAATTCTTGTCACAAACACTCAGCAACTGATTTCGGTACGACCCGAAACCGCACGGCCTATAGTCGCCCTTTACGGCCACTTGTCCAACGAAAATTTATTCTATATAAAAAATGTAATTTGAAAATAAATAAAACAATATAATGTTCTTTTAATACTTACTAATCGTTATCAGGTATGTTTATTCACAGACTAACCCTATTTTCACAACTTTTAAATGATACAAGTTACAATGAAATTCAATCAAATGTATTTCAATGAAGGCTACAATGATTTGATTTGACGCTATGACCCCCTACTGCGTCACTACGCTTACTTTCACACCCTCACTCACACTCACACACACACCCTCACTCACTCACCCTCACTCACTCACTCACACACACACACACACACACGCACGCACGCACGCACGCACGCACGCACGCACGCACGCATGCACGCACGCACACACGCAACCACGCACACACGCAACCACGCACACACGCACGCACGCTCACACACACGCTCAAGTAAGGAATCACCGGTCTTATATATGATCTTAGATATTATGCATCCACTATTAACTTTTTACGAAAACTATATAGTGGAACAACCCTCCAGAGAAGACTGGCTGAATGGACTGGGTATCCGTGAGGTCGGTAGCCTTATATGGTAAACCGATAAGTCAAAAATGGGCCGAGGCAGAAATTTTCGCCATACTTCTAACGCAAATCAATCTGCAAAAACAGATCAAACTTATTAAACTCGAGGCTGGTTGGAGACTGCGTGAACCATCTAAATGCCTTGGGATGTAACAACAGGGCCGTTTTAAGATGGGTCCCGGGGCACGCAGATATTGTAGGCAATGAACTTGCGCGGACAAGCTCGCACGGAAAGGCTCAAAGAGCACACAATTTGGACACAAACTAATTCGTGGAATTTCAAGAAACCTACCCTTGACCCTTGAAACTCTTTACCATAATAAATCACTTAAAATCTGGTCTGATAAACCAGGCTAAATCATTCTTAAGCCTTAATCCAGGTTTATGGTCGTAAATTCGCTTTTGCCCTGGGATTAGGTAAGAATAAACTGCGTACTCTGACAAGAGCCCTAACCGATGTTGTCTTAAAACTGGAGTTGGTCTCTCTGCAGTGTCGCATCCAAACGCTTAGCTACTGCGCTACGGACTCGTCATTTATGTTTTACTTAAGGGGTTATAGTAACTCAGCTCAAATTCTAATTTCGACCCCACTTCCCCGCGTCATATGCTATGTACCGACATGTTTGTAATCACTAATCACTAATACTGTAAGTAGATAGGTCGTTGAATACTTATTTTATTAGGTTTATCATATTTATGCCTGTTTCTTTACGTCAACCTAGTCGCTTCCCATTTATATTACGGTTATTTCCCATTTTAATATTACGTCGTCCTGTTGCGTAATGTGTATTCTGATGATAAGCTTCACAGCTTTCCCCTTCGAATGCCCAAGCAAGACTGATCGGGCGGCAGTAGACATGTGTCAATCATGTATGATTCGTTCGTTTGAGCTGGTACACCTAAAAGTATTGATGGATTATTCATTTGTTTTTGAATGTACCAGTACAACCAATCACAGGCGATTGACGGTACCTTTTTAACCCGCGATTTGTTTGAATCGTGAATGAGCCGCAAACCGACCGAATCCCGAATGATCTGAATAAACAGGCGAATCG
>DWHP01000625.1:0-18861 GCA_018247895.1 Parnassius honrathi
TAAAATGTTTGTCTTACACATGTTTATTCTATTTTGTTTCTACTTGTCCCGCACAATCTCAGTCAATATTTTTTTATTTATTATAGCCTATTAGAAGTTTCTTGCTGAATATAGACCTCCCCTCAAAGATTTATTGATAGTAGTATATTTCCTACAGTTACTACGCTTAGTAGGCGGCTTAGTAACTGCTGTTTTTTTGAGTTGTCATTAGGAAGATGTGGTTGATCATTTCCTATTTCACTACATTTGTCTCCTCTTACCACACATACGGGATATATATTAATGAATGTTTTATATAAAACAAAACACACAAAGAATAAATTAAAACAACAAAAAAAATTAGTACATTGGGTTGCAGAAACCAAAAGCACAATGCTGCAACAGTATTTGTGCCTGGTTGTCAGGAATATTTCTGTTACAAAATGAAATGTGTAAAGTAATATAATTTAAACATCTAATTAACTTAAATATCGTTTAAAATATGAATTAAAAGTAAGAACTAAACCAGTGCACGTTAATTGTGTGAAATACTAATAATATAATATATTGACAAAATAATATGCAAGTTAATTATTGTAATTTGGGGTAGACCACCCACCGCTACACTGCACGACCGAGACTATTATTGTACTGGCTAAAACCCTTCCAACAGAAACACGAAGTGGGTCCAATCTAACAGGAATAGGACTTCTAGATAAACGACATACCCAATTAAATGTTCATAATAATACAAAATACTATTTCTTGCAATATTTATTATACGTTTGTAAATTAAAGTATATGCACATTTACCATTCATATTTAATAGAGGTTGCAAGAGAAGTGTAATCGTGAACATAAGTACGCGTGAAGCAATCGGTTGAAGTACTATGACATCGTCTTAATTTCTCCTACACAAAAGACAATTTGCTTCAAGCATCATTAGTCACGCTTCTTGATCAGACTTCTGCAAAGGACATAGCCGAGGAGAGACAACACAGTCCCTTAGTCAAGGACCAATCACTTTTGTTATCAAGCTGCTATGGATAGTTCTTATAGATACCAACGTATTAAGATTTTCAACGTTATTTTATATTTATTTGTACGTTATTTTTATTTGTTATTTATGTGCATTGTAATGATACGTATGTACTTTTAATTTCAGTCTTCATTACATTATAATAACACGTCCTAATAAAAAATCATAAATTTAATGTCCGTAGCGTTTGGATATTATACGTAAATAATTTACCCGATACCGGGAAACATATTCATTAATTCCTATTTATATTAAAATAATACCTGCCAAAAACGTTTTTAAGAGAAAACTATACGAACATATCCGTAACCAACAAATTTGAGTCCACTTACTTTATATGTTTAGAGTTATTTGTATATAAATTTATTGAGATATATATGTATAAAAATGCGTATTATTTTTATTATTTATATGTGTACGTGTATATAATATATACGTATATATATTTTATATATATGTAGCATGTACATATTTGAATTGAATGTGATCATGACAACTTCACTGCCCATAACTCACTCTCTGTTCTAGCCAAGGTCAGCTAGTAGAAAATGCCATATAGCATTAAGCTCGCCTTTTGTACAAAATCTTTGGTGCAATAAAGAATAAAATAATAAATAATTTTTGAACATAACGGAAAACAAAACTGTACTTTAAAAATTAAATTTCTTTCTAAATAACAACATTATTAAGACTAGAATCCCAAAGATAAACAGAAAATGACATGACATGACGCGACCACTGTCCAAGTCCAAAAGTCAGCAGGCTAGTATTTTATTAAGTGGTTCCTATTAATTCTCTGAGGCGAATCTCATTAAAATTTCAATAGCACAGCTATATACGTTTAAAAGTTTTATAAATGCATTCTCAAAGAATTGTTTTTACATGAGTCAAATAAATAGAAGGCGTAAGTTCGTCATAAAAACTAAAGTCTCATATAAAACTGTTTTGGAAACAAGTCTGAGAAGGAGCTTCACGAGAGAAAAGAAAATACAATTGTTTCCCATTACAGCAATCGGTGGATTATGATTTATGACTTTACTTCCATAATTGAGAACAAACAAAAACGATTAAGGGAACTCGGTCTCAAAGAATGTAAGCTTATTTAAATCCAGTCTTTAATTCAAATTAAGAAACAGGATCGTATCTTGTTTTCCAGTAGATAAGTTATAGAATTCTATGAATAACAGTATCATATTTTTAAATAAAATTAATAAAATTCTTTACCTAATTACACGGCAAAGAAACGTTTTTTTAAAGAAAATTATATTAAGATTTATATTGTGGATAGTGTGGAAGGTAGATATTTCGCCATTGAATGGCGGAATGTCCATCTTCCCATGTCATCCCGCAGGTGTCGCTACAGGCGACGTAGGGAAACTGAAACAGGACATGAGCAACAGCATTTTTCTGATAACAACCCAAACTAATATAAACCGAGATTGCCAAACCGCCTGCCAAGCCTGGCATGCTATATCAGCACCGGATCTTTGATAGCCTATAATGAAAGAATGAATATTTCCTACCGTTAGTCAACTGCAAATAAGCTTAGAACGATTGTGTATACGAGTGGTCCACGACCGTAGTTTGTTTCAGCAGAGATGAACTCTTTGGAGTCTTTTAAAAGGAATCGGTTAAACGTGACGTGAAATTTTATAATGATAAAATTGTGATGATTAATATTCTGCTTTGGTCAAAAACTACTAAAAATTAATTGCTAGTCGCTTAACACGAAAATAAATATAAAGGTTTCTTAGAATAACAGAGAGCCTTTAACATTTTCAAAAATGCGTTTAAAAAAAAGGTAATAAATAACATTCTAATCGTCCGTAGTCCAAAACTGCAAAAATAAAACCTTAAGAACCTAATTGATCTAGGAAACGAAATTAAAAAATACGCCATACATCCCTACAGGAAAACAATAAACATGTAGTTCTGCAATCTTCAATAATATTTCTCCAAGTCTGAGATATTAAATTCGTTGCAAAGCACATAAAGTTTTTTCAAGTGCTTTCCCTAATGTTAGCGGTATCACTTGCGGCGAGCAAAATACCAGTTCACAAACAAGTTACCTAGTATCTACCTACGCACAGATATATCTGCGATAATAATATCTACAAGTTGTGTAGTTTGTTTCAGTTTTCTTTGTATAGTGTAAGGGTGACAAAAGAACACAGTACACCTGATGGTAAGTGGATGCTGAGGCCTATTGAAATCTACATTTTAATGCGTGTGACAAAGTGTAAGTGTGGCAACTCTTGAGACTAAGAAAGGTCTCTGGTTCCCTACGCTTACCACACGAAACACATCAGCATTAAGCTGCTATTTTATTCCGGTATTCTGTGAAAGCGTGGCCTTTTCCCGGTCGAGCCAACCCATTCGTGCTACAACCACAATATACTTGCAGCATGGCTCTACTGCCACGTAACATTTGTATCGTCGGTTGGTGCCGGCGCAAATATATGTAGCTTAATCCCAGGGTCACCAGAGCTTGATGTTATTATAAATTACAATGATGTTGACGTACAGCTTGTTCTCTACGTTCCGATAAGCACTTAAGGAAAACAACAGTGAAATAGAAAACAAACCAAACAAGTAACGCAGAAAGTCATTACTTGTTTGTTTATTTTGAATTTATATAATGAGCAAATGGTGATTCTTCAATGGTCCGCTTTAGTTATTTTGTTGTATTTCCTGAGTGGTCGCGTTGTGGCGGGCCATCCCACCGTGACAATATCTATGTGGTAAAATTATATTAAGGAAACATGATAGCGATGTCTGCCCAACAGAATAATGTAAAAAGTTCAAAGGAATTAACGATATTTTTTTTAATATCAGACTTCAAATACCAAAAGAAAGCAATGTTCAAAGTGCACGGAAATAAAATGAGATCCCATGCATGTATGTTTTCCTAATTTCCGTTAAAAAATTAAAGTTGAGAATTACTTTTTAAAAATGTATATATTTTTAAGGGCACAAAATATAAATTTTTTGAAAAGCATTTCTACAAGTAGCATTGAATCGTCAATACTTTTAGATTGATAGTTGTTGCTCGCCTGATAAACAAGTTTGAAATTAAAACTACGCTTCGTCCTTATTTCAGTTTCAGACACGAAAGTTACTCAAATTCAGTTTACCTGATTAATATAAATATAGTAGATTAATAACGGATTAGTAATTTAAAGGTTCACACATAACGCACAAACACATGTCAAAGGGCCGCAGAATTCACGTACCATACAGTGAACTGTGTGCACGTTCGTCTCTCTTTTCTATAAAGAAAAATCAAATTGTTAACTGTCGTTTTAGGTGCTGATTTATCACGTGCTCAGCGGCGAAGGAAAACATTGTGAGGAAATTTGCACGTGACGCATTGGGGCGGCACGTTGGACACTTCCTTGCTCCAAAACCCTCTTAGTAATGACAAGAGACCTGCGCCCGGGAGTGGGACGCACGCCATAGGCTGTGACTTTCTTTACCCTTAACTTTTATACATGGATACACGCACGTGAATACAAATTTCAAGCTTATATGTAATTCATATAAAGAACAAAATGATGCTTCTGGATTTTTTAAAAGGAGGAAAATAAAGATATCAATTCCGACAAATTTCATATCGAGTATGAAACGATAAGAGGCAAACACGCGACACCACTACACATGATGTCGGTCAGACATGTGGTAGAGTTTATAACTGACTCTCTGTGTTTGTGTAACTTTCGCCGATAAATAATATCATGGAAAAGCAGTCTAATACGAAAAAAATCTACCAACATAAAAAAAATGTAATGATAAACTGTAACAGAATAGATTGCTTCATAGTGGTAATATTTCTCATAGTACGAGTATCCAGCCACGCACGTCACGAGGCTCGGCAGCCGCAGGTTCTTAATGTCTTGTTAAAAATTTGTTGAGTCATTATCAGCAAGCTTGTGTTGCCCACCTTCTGCTTCATGACACATGAACTGGGCCAGTCGGTTCTTCTACACTGCCACCACACCACGGAGAAAAGTTATTTATTATTATTCATACCATCATTTTTTATTCTTACATCTTGGAGTAGAATACAATCGAATATAGTTTTCGACGACTACTAATCTACTATTAGGTATCTATATATACACATCTAATAATCCCACCTGCTGTCGAGTAATTACATATAAAGTAATAAAGATAAAAAAAGAAATAGTAATTATCTATGAAAACTATTACGACATTATGATTACTTGAAAGACTACTAGGTATCTCACCCCGTACTGATATTATATATTTAGTTTATTATGTATTTCTAGCATCAAAACATACATTGAGTAAATATTTGTATAATAGAATTACGCTCAACAAATAAACTTGTCAATAGTAATAAATTAAACAACAACGTGATTCTTTTTTTTATCGGAGAGAGAAGGCAAACAAGCATACGGCTCACCTGATGGTAAGTGATTACCGCCGCCCATCAACAAATGCAACACCAGGGGGATTGCAGATGCATGGCCGGCCTTTTAAAAAGGAGTAGGCTCTTTTCTTTAAGATCCCTAAGTTGTATCTGTCTAGAAAAATCTCTGGTGGTAGTCGATTCCACAAGGAAGTTGTGCGAGGAAGAAAACTTCTTTTAAATCGCACGGTGGTGGTCCGCTAGTCATCCAGATAGTATGGATAGTATCGCGAGTTTTGTCGCGATGTGCGATGGTGGATTAGTCCGAACAATTCCTCAGAGCACTCTCCGTGGTAAATGCGATAAAATACGCAAAGAGATGCAACATCTCTTCGCGGTGCCGGTGAGTCAAGCCAATCGAAAAGAGCTCGGCCACCGATGATTCATGGAAGGAGGCTTTTGATAACGCTCAAATTGGAAGTGATGTTGTCTCAGTATGGTTTCGTAACCTGAATGGTTCTCACCGCCCAGACCATCGACCAACACGAGCTGAGCAGTCAGAGGCGGGGGTCCGCACTCCCCCTCTCGGACAGCGGTTAGATAGCTCAATAAGGCCTAAAAAGGCGACTTGCAGATCGGTAACAATACCAAATCATAAACCATTTCATCATCATCCTCACGTCCATTGACTTTTCCTTTTTTAATTAGCTCGCGGCCTGCAAGACCGCGAGCCCTGAGTTAGATGAAGCTGTAAGAGTCTCAGACTAACAGCTAAAACATCCAGAAAATAGACGAATATAGTTGCGTAGTAACTACCTATCTCTTAATATTGACGAAACTAAATATATCACCTTTCCCATGACAAATTACCTTTAATCAACTATCAACTATAAGTTAACTGTTCACACCCGTTTAAATTTAACGAAACCTTTAGGATTACCGTGTACCTGCGCATCTTTATCCAAAACCCACTGTGTTAAGTATTAAGGTATTATTAGAGTATCAATTGAATTTCAAAAAACATTTAGAAGTATTAACGTCCCGTGTTCGAACACTTATTTATGTCTTTAATAATCTGATGCTTGTAGCTAAATCCGGACAGAGCGGAGCCCCACAAACTACGTTGGTTCCACTGGAAAGAGCTCAGACAGATGTTTTAAAGGTTTTTACTGTTCTACCCATTCTCTATCCAACGTAAACACTGCCAAGTATTAACAGTCCGGCAATTATCCATTTATCTCACTATTTTAAAACAACATGTGTTACTAAATTTTACCTCATCTCAATTAATAAAGAGAAGATCGGACAAAGCGTGCCATACTGTTACCTTTCTCGGTCCATTTGTGTACAATAAAATAAATAAGCAACTAAACTTTCCTCGCATACGCACACACACACGCACGCACGCACGCTATGTTATTAAAAAAATTCTGAAAAAAGGAATTGTTATTATTATTTATGGGGTCTCTCTATAGTTCTCACATCTGGTTGGGTTCTATAAATATATACCTAATTGTAAGTGAAAATGATAAACATTCACACAAATATCAATAAAAAAAACATAAATATATAAAAAGCCAACCAGATAGAAGCCCTCGGCAGGGGAGATCAAACGGCCGAGGGTTAGGGGGAAATGGAAAGAAACCAGCGGACAATGCGAGCGGTATCGAGGAGCACCGCCTTGTGCATTTGAACCCGGAGCGGTCCGTCACGGAGTCCCAGTCGCCTCAGAGCCTTGTAGAACCTCCCGTGGAGCTCCTTCTCCTTCCACACGGCCTCGCGGTCAGAAACGCTATGTACTGCCGAGTCCTGCCATTGCTCGTTGACTTAGGATAGAGGGGTAAGCCCTTTATCACAAGAAATGACGTCATTATGGAAAGGATCATCCGATCTCACCATTATTATTATTATTACTGGAGTTATTTAGAAATATTTAATTGAAACAGCTGTTAAAATAAAATGATTATTAATCAATAAAGCAACTGAAATAAGGGTACTTCACAATAATAACTGAATACTAATTGGTAATAGTTTAAATAGTAAATTTTACGTAAATTAATTTTCGTTTTTGCTTTCTTGCCTCGACTGCCAAACGCTACGCGAAATAATAAAAAGCCGTAGATCTCATTCTATTTGTTCTTAATTAAAACAAATCAAACTTAAATCTACAAAAAACTCAGGAAAACTTAAAACTCACTTCTCGATAGCGTTCTCTCGGCGAAAATGTCCGTGAAAACGATTTCGTAGTTCTCTACAGTCGTCGGACGATAACGTTCGTCAAAAAAAATCGTGTTGCCGATTCCAATACATTTTGTGTCAACTATTACTTAAATTATACGATACCTATGCATAACGCAGCGTTAGATATTCGTGCTTCTAAATTTTGGTTCCAAATACGCTCACGGAGCGCTGTTCTAATCCCATACAAAATTTTACTGAAATTAAACTGTCGCGTAAACTACACGATAGATCAAAATGTTCGTGCTCGGTGTACTGATGATATATGTCACAATTATAAATCGTATTGAAACGTGTGAAGGAGGAATCACTTTTTTAGGTATAGCACCGGGAGGAACTGGCAAAACTTTCCTTATAAATTTGATCTTAGTTAAAACTCGAGCAGACAATAAAATAACTTTATTAGGCCGTCACACTAATTAAACTAAAGAACATATTTAGAGAAATCATGGAAGGCGGAAAAACTGCATATTTTGCATTAAGTTTGCCTTTAAATATAGCCCACCAAGAATTTCCAGTCTGTAATGTTTCAAGGTCTTCCATGCGAGGGCAGGTTTTGATGTGATGCACCTTTATAATATTGGATGAAAGTACAGGATAACTGGAAAAATAAAAAACTTATCGGAGGAATTTTACTATTATTATCCGGAGATTTTAGACAAACGCTACCGGTTATTCAAAAATCAACTCCCGCTGATGAAATAAACGCATGTTTGAAGCGATTGACGTTCTGGGATCGTATTAACAAATTATTATTAACAGAAAATATGCGAGCAGAGATTACTAGATTAGAAAGCACAAGAGTTTGTTAAAAATTGGCAATGACACCTATTCTATATTATATATCCTATATAAATTCACAGTTAGGCAAACTTATTCCATCAGAAGAATTGTTTAACGTAGTAGATACAGAAGAAGAACTTATTGAAAAAGTATATCCGTGTAATGAACAGAATTACCTAAATAGAACATGGTTGTGTGGGCGAGCAATTTTAGCTACAAAAAATGATGTAGTACACCAAATTAATGAAAGGATACAGAATATGACACCAGATGAAAAACTGTATAAATCAATAGACACAATAATCAATCAAGACGAAAGTGTGAACTTCCTAACAAAATTTTAAAATTCACCGAATCAGCTTGGTATGCCTCTGAATGTATTGATGTTAAAAATAGGATAGTCATATTATTATGGAATTTTAATTCTCAACAACATTATTGAGGCAGTAATTCTAACTGGCAAAGAAAAAGGAAAATCCGTTTTTATACCACAAATTCAATTAATTTCAAATGATTTACCATTCTGTTTTAAACGGTTACAGTTTCCTCTACGATTGCCTTATAGCATAACCATCAATAAGGCGCAAGGTTAAATGTTCCAATATTGCGGAATGAATTTGGGAGAATCCCGTTTTACACATGGTCAACTGTATGTAACCTTTTCGCGCTTTGAAGAGAAAAAAAAAATTATTCGTGTATGCACCAGAACACAAGACAGTAAATGTAGAGCATAAGAATGTATTGCAATATAGGCATTCAGTATATGACTATATGTAAAGTATTTTTGTATAATGAATAAAAAAATATGTAAGTAAGAAAAAAAATTTAAACATATCACAAGAAAAGTAACGTGTTCTTCAATTTAAAAAAAATTATTTAATAAAATATATAAAGACGGGTTTTCACAGCTATTGTACATATTTTACCAGATACCTCACGACGAAGATTTTGCTCCAGTGTGTATATTCAAATGCCTTAGCAAATTACTTTTGCTAATACATCTAAATTCACAGATATTACACGAAAAAGGTTTTTCACCGGTGTGTATTTTCACATGTTTTTGCAAATTACTTTTTGTAATACATCTGTATTCACAGATATGACACGAAAAATGTTTTTCACCGGTGTGTATTTTCATATGGTTTTGCAAACTACTTTTTGTAATACATCTGTATTCACAGATATGACACGAAAAAGGTTTTTCACCGGTGTGTATTTTCATATGTCTTTGCAAACTACTTTTTGTAATACATCTATATTCACAGATATGACACGAAAAAGGTTTTTCACCGGTGTGTATTTTCATATGTTTTTGCAAATTACTTTTTGTAATACATCTGTGTTCACAGATATGACACGAAAAAGGTTTTTCACCGGTGTGTATTTTCATATGGTTTTGCAAACTACTTTTTGTAATACATCTGTATTTACAGAATTGACACGAAAAAGGTTCGTCACGGGTGTGTATTTTCATATGGTTTTGCAAACGATTTTTTGTAATACATCTGTATTTACAGAATTGACACGAAAAAGGTTTTTCACCGGTATGTATTTTCATATGTCTTTGCAAACTATTTTTTGTAATACATCTGTATTCACAGATATGACACGAAAAAGGCTTTTCACCGGTGTGTATTTTCACATGTTTTTGCAAATCACTTTTTGTAATACATCTAAATTCACAGATATGACACGAAAAAGGTTTTTCACCGGTGTGTATTTTCATATGGTTTTGCAAATGACCTTTTGTAATACATCTAAATTCACAGATATGACACGAAAAAGGTTTTTCACCGGTGTGTATTTTCATATGTCTTTGCAAATGACTTTTTGTAATACATCTATATTCACAGATATTACAGGAAAAAGGTTTTTCACCGGTGTGTATTTTCATATGTTTTCGCAAATAACTTTTTGTAATACATCTATATTCACAGATATGACACGAAAAATATTTTTCACCGGTGTGTATTTTCATATGTGCTTGCAAATGACCTTTTCTAATACATCTATATTCACAGATATTACAAGAAAAAGGTTTTTCTCCGGTGTGTATTTTCATATGGTTTTGCAAATGACTTTTTGTATTACATCTAAATTCACAGATATGACACGAAAAAGGTTTTTCACCGGCGTGTATTTTCACATGTCTTTGGAAATTTCCTTTATCTGTACATTTATAATCACAATTATTACAACAGTACACTTGATTAGCAACGTGCGCTTTAAGATGTGCTAAAATGCGACGTTTATGAGACGTTTCAAATTCGCAAATATTACAGCGATATATACCCATTAGTTGTGGTACTGGAGTTTGTTCAGCTTGTGTCTGAACTGCATCCGAGTTCTTTTGTGTCTTACGACTGTATGATATGTGGTCGGCAAGAACATCTTTTGTTAAAAAAAAATTTCTACAATCATCACATTCAAAAATGTATTTTGTTGATGTCTCAGATGTGTTTTCCGTAAGTATATTTACGTTCTGTTTAAAAATTTTCTTTTTCATGATTTTTGCTGGATGCTTCCCTTTTTTGATAACTGGTTGAGTATCTTCTTTCAGTTTAGGCCTTGATTTAATAGTAGGGCTTTCTAAATCGAGGTTTCCTTTACGAACATCATTTATGTTACAATCAGTAGAATTTGATTTTATCTTTTTCTTACACCGTTTGGAAAAATTATTTGTTTGTATGGGTTGTTCTGAAATACAAATGAATTAAACATTTTATTTATTGTAGGACATTGTAGTCTTTATTTTAAGACT
This sequence comes from Parnassius honrathi, assembly GCA_018247895.1. Taxonomy (NCBI): domain Eukaryota; kingdom Metazoa; phylum Arthropoda; class Insecta; order Lepidoptera; family Papilionidae; genus Parnassius; species Parnassius honrathi. The sequence goes on from DWHP01000625.1 coordinate 11,173, forward strand.
CCTTAGCGGAACACAACACAACAACGGAACAACAACAGTGGAAAGAATTTATGCTTTACAAGGGAGATATAGAGAAATTATAATATTTTACATAACTACACTCAATTAACGTTGCAAGATATAAAGTATTTTAGCTCTGGATAATATCTCTCATATTCATTTTTGGAGGGAAAGAATGGTAAAGAAGCTAAATTCGAATGATAATGATGACGTTCTTCTGACCGTGTTATAATTACATTAAACTAATAAACACTGGTTCGAATCCCACACAGAAAGAGTGCTATACATACATACATTTTAACCAGTATTTTTTGTAGGTATTAAGAATATAGTCTAGGTAGTAGCATAACAATAATCTATTCTAATAATCGCAGTTTCGAATTCCACACAGAACTAGTGTTACACACACAGTACATTCGAAGTTGACATGTAAGTGCGGCATAAGAGAATTGATCATCACATTTTATCCCGTGGGATTCGTAAGACGCAACTTTGGGTTAGGTTTTCCGTCAGATGGCGGTATAACCACCTCGTTTACTTCAGATGTAAGATATCCAGACCGGCGACAAGCAATATTCCCAGAGATGCTCACGTCTGGTTCCGCGATCGTCAATCCTATGCCAAGCGTGACGACTGAGGCAAATCATCCCTACATGAGGAGACGTCCTTCCATGTGCAGCAGTGGAAGCTTGCGGAACGATTAAGATGAAGGAATTACTTGTAGGCCATACAAAGACTCAAAATAAGCCCTGGTAGCTCAGGGACTAGCAGGGACTAGCACCCATAAAATTGTTAATTTTCTGTGTGTATATACAAAGGTTGTCCCAGAAATCGACGTCAAGTCGGAGTAATAGTTAACTGAAAATTTAAAAAAAAAATTTGCTATGTATTTTAAAAATTACAGGCATTTATAAAAATCGTGAAAATCTACATTCTGTGACGGTTTTTTAAATCCTGTTGCTACAAATTGTAGTTCTTGTTTTAATTTTCTTTTTATTGTGTAATCCAGGATAATGCTCCTGAAAATAGTGCTTCTGCTTAAAATTTACAGTCAACTGCTCCAGCCCAGAAGAAAATGTATTTTTTTCCCAACCATGTATTTAAAATTAATACTTTGCCCAGTTTTGAACGACTGTATTGAAAAAAAATTGTACGTGTAGTACCAAAAATTTTTTGACGAGTAATTTAGTAAGTTGGCGCATTTAATAAGGATTCCAAAATCAAATAACACTTGCAAGACTATTTGTTAAATTAGAGAAATTAAAAAATACCTACTTGTAAATTAATTTTCCTTACTTGTCTAAAATGATTTTTGTGTACCCCAAGGCTTTCCTCAAGCCTATTCCTTAAGATTCTAGTTTGTGTGAAACGGAGGGAACCAAAATGCAGAAGCGTTGTCAGCCGTGAGGACTAAGACGGAATGCCTCGTTTTCAGTAAAATGGGTCCCTTTTCTCTACATTCACCAGACGAAACACGGCAGTGTAGTGGGAGTGTGATAACTGGTAGGTGTGCGGAGATAGAAAGAGGTGTACAAATAAAAGGTAGTCTTGTACTAACACTCGTGACTTAATGTTCATACACAAATATAAAGTCACATCGAAATAAATAGACAGAAGGAGAATGCAACGAAGTTTTTACAATAAAGAAAAAGTACAGATATAGAGAGAAACTAAGAACAAGATGATAAATTAACAAAAGATCGGCACATGTAAATAACTTTAGAGCGTGAGACAAAGCCACAATCACTCCTCGTCGAAGCACGTAAGCGACTGGCCGATCGGTCAAGGGGGCGGAGCTTTAATACCGCCGGCCCGCAATCACTGCCTCACGATATTACCATATATGGTCTCGTATCGACGACGCCGCGCGGAACCGAACCTACGAAACTTCAGCCAGCTAATAAGAAGGATGCATAGAACGTAATGCGTGTGTATGTGAATGTATGATTGTATGTTTGTGTGAAATGTACGAGAGTCCCTTACAGCAGCAATAAGCTACTATTTCATTTAGGTATTCTGTGAGAGCGTGGTCCTTCCCCGGTCAAGTCAAGCTCACCCATTTGTACTGCAGCCATAAACTAGCATTATCGTGACTCTACCAAGTTTAATATCTAATTTTAGATTACAAAATATTTAAGTGAAATTGAAGAAAAATCTCTTTGTTTGTACTGTTTGTATCCGGCTGGTTTTAATATCAATATACGAGGTCTGTTCAAAAAGTATCGCGAATTTTGAATTTCCACGGGTTACGTATATTTGATTTTTGATTTTTTTTTTGTAGCCTTACGTTGGTACTCATGTCCCTTACTTATGCTGACAAGGTCAGTCATTTTGAATGTTAAGTTAATTTTTGACAGCTGTTTTGCTTGGATATGTTTTGGTTCGTCTTCGATTTTTGCCTATTCCAAAAACTGGATCAAAGAATTTGTATTAAATTTTATGTAAAAAACAAAATAATGTGCGCGGACGCATTCCTAATGTTGACTGTGGCATATGGTGAAGTTACCTTGGACCAAAGCAACGTTTATCGATGGTACTAAATGTACCCAGAGGGCCGAGAAGATGTGAACGACGAACAGCGTGCCGGACGCCCGAGCACGTCAACAACAGACAATAACATTGATAAAGTGAAGAAAATATTATTGGCCAATCGTCGAATCACCGCTAGAGAAGTTGCTGAGGACCTAAACATATCGATTGGCTCGTGCCATTCGATTGTAAGTAATGATTTGGTCGCGCCAGGTTCGGTCGATCGTGAAGATTTTGCTCAGTTTTCTTCGATTGCAGAGACGTGGTGCATCATGAGTTCTTACCACAGGGTAGTACGGTCAATAAGGAATATTACCTGAAAGTTATGCGCAATTCGTGCGAAGCAATCCACCAGAAACGCCCGGATTTGTGAAAGAACAAAAACTGGCTTTTGCACCATGATAACGCCCCTGCTCACACATCGTTGGTTATGCGCGAATATTTATCCAAAAACAACACTATAATGGTCCCACAGCCACCATATTCCCCAGACGTAAACCCCTGTGACCTTTTCCTGTTTCCAAAACTGAAGAGGCCCATGAACGGACGATGCTACGCCACGGTTGAGAAGATAAAGAAGGCACCGAAGGAGGAGCTGAAGAAGATCACGAAAATGATTTTTTAAGTGCTTCGAGGATTGGAAAAAACGTTGGCACAAGTGCATTATATTCGAGGGGGATTACTTTGAAGGAGACAAAATAGATGTTATGAATAAATAAATACTTTTTGAAAAAATACAAAATTTGTGATATTTTTTGAACAGACTGCGTATATAAGAAATTAAGCAAAAAAAGTAAAACAACACTTTTCCGCCAGTTTTCAATTGCTTTTCTGTTCGCCAAAATGAGTAAATCTAACGAAGAATTTTTGTACATTCTGAAGATTTACTACAAACAAAAGGGAAAAATGCAACTGAAGCTGCGAAAGTAAATTTTTACAACGTTAGGACGTAATGCAGTGTCGGTAAGAGAGTAGCAAAAAGTTGGTTTAAGCGTTTTCAGTCCGGTAATTTTGATGTCAGATGCAGCTCGCTCTGGTCGCCCTCATACCGATAAACTTGATGCCATTTTTGAAAAAGTGGAGCAAGATCGGCGTATTAGTAGTTACGACATAGCCGAGGAATTGAGTATTGACCACAAAATAGTTTTGATCCATTTGAAAACGTCTGGCTATACAAAAAAGCTCGATATTTCCCCACGAGCTCACTGTAACTCAACACAGACAAGATGGCAACAAGTTATCGAACAAATTGGCACATATACTTAAATGTAATTAAACTTTGAAATACTTTGTATTTACTAAGGTAGAAATCGGTAAGTTGTTGCAGTTTTGTGTCATTTATTACTTATTGTTTATTATACATTTAAGTGGTAACTTTGGACAATGACCTAAAACCGACTTTTTTTTCAGTTTACCTTCATTACTGTATATAATGGGTATTTTTGAAACACTCCCGAAAACGAAAACAGACGATAGTATTAAGGATACCTTTGAGTACGAGACGAAAAGAAAATCGATCCCGATGAAAAAAATATCATTTTTTATAACGTTTAATTAGCTTTATTCACGCTCTATAATGTTAGTACAGCTAAACGAAACGATAATTTCATAAAAAATCATGAAAATACCTAAACATGAAACCAGCAGTGGAACTTAAATACCAAAAATCTAGCTCACGAGGGTCATTGTATGCGCGACGCCAAATCCGCTCGGCTCACAGCCACATGAGTAGATAAACGGAACTATCTACTCTTGTTCCCATAAGTTTAGTTATACCTACGACTAGTCTTCATATGGAATTTAGAAGTTATAGTTGTCATTTTTTAATACAATTAGACATACAATTGTGCCCTGACATAACAAGCAGTTCGTTACTACAAAAATAATATTGAAATTAATAAACATACCTAATTGGGTACTCACTTACACAATTATAAACACAATTCATCGTTATCCTTGTTAATAAACTACTACTAAATTTTGTACAAGAAAATAGAAATGAAATGGTACTGAATAACTTAATAGTTAAAATCAATTGCAATTATGATCGATATTTAACTAATCTATCACAATTAATCTAAAAAATAATTATTTTACTTTATTTTATTTGACAGTCCTTTTTTAATCCATCCAATACTTTCAGCTTAAAAAGAGCTAGGTAAGTCAAAGCTATTAAAATTAATTCCAAGTTTTATTTTAATGCCGCCTCTAGTTTTTATTTCGCTTGAAATTTTAGTAAATAAATTTCGGTTTGGCAACGGCGCAACATATGTGTGAAAGGGAAGGGTAGAGTGAGCATAATTACAGTAATACCCAATAGAATGTTTCGTACCGAGCTCGATGAAAAGAGGTCTGCGTCCGCTCGTTTTTTGACCCCTTATCGGCTGATTTCAGGTATTTAAGTTTCACTGCAGGTTTTATGTTTAGGTATTTTCATGATTCTTTTTTTATGAAATTACTGGACTTTGGATTTTTATTTTTAATCTACCGTAAAATTGCGTATTTTCGTATGATCGGCCAATGTCGTAAATTGACAGTAGAATAAAAATAAAAACACAAATACATAGAGTAACTGACTTTTGTTTAGACCACAGGATAGAACATTTCGTATAGATTCTATAATGCCAAACATCATCATAGAAAAGTAGTCTCTAAATATAAGTATTTATCGGTTAAAGGGCTGTGGGTAGGTGCGGTCGGATCCAACCGCTTGAATTTTAACGGAACATCGTCGTGGTCGGATCCAACCGTGTACCCAATGAAAGTTTAATAACACCTAGGGTCACCACCGGCGAATTCAGTTCTTTCAAATAACACCATTGTATGGCCTACAAATATTCACTTTGGGTCATTTGGGTCACAAACAATCATTTGGTTTGTTCATATGTATTAAAAGAAGAGAATTTTGTATGTATAGTACAGCTCCAACTACATGATGCAAGAGAAATTTCTAATGTGGTGTTTTTTTTCTAATATTTTGATACCTTTTTTTAAAATAAATTATTTTACCTATGTCAAAGTCATCTGTTATACTCTTTGAACCATATATAATTAGTGGCAAATCGTTCTCCGAATCCTTATATCGATCTTCAAAAGCATCAATCTCCAAGTCTTCTTGTTTTTCAGCAGTATCTAGAATGAAACAGATTCTGAATCAATACACATACAAAATAAAAACTGATATTCTTTCCAAGCGATCAGACGATTACAGTCGACAGTCATACAGCTTATGGGACCGAGCCACCCATTTCATTACCATACTGCATGTTTCAAAAGCTATGTATGGGGCGAAGATCTGACTACCGATGGAGAAGAAAGGTTCTCCTAACGTGACGTAATTGTGGCAGCCTCGTGCCAGTAGACGAATCGTAGGGCGGTCCCCCACTAGATGGAGTGACGACCTGGTAAGACACGCAGGACGTCGATGGAAGCAGTTGGCTCAGGACCATGCTTTGTGGTGTTCCTTGGGGGAGGCCTATGTTCAGCAGTGGACTTGAGAAGGGCTGTAATGATGATGATGATTCATTCACCTTATTTAGTGAGTGTTCACCACAACTTGTTTTAGTAGATGAGTGCTAGCCAGTACAAGGATGCCTTGAGCACCTTTTCTGCCATATATTTTGTAGTATGAAATGACAAATAAACTAACAGTCCACATTATGGTATGTAGCCGAATCACCTGATGGTAAGTGGGTACTGCAGTCCACGCACTGCCTGCAGCTAACTTCAAACATAAAAGGCTACAATGCACTGTCAGCTCTGACGACTAAGATGCAATGTCCCACAGCCAGTGATTATACTGATTCTAAACTCTTCAGACTGGCACACAGCAGTGCACGCACTGCTATTTGACAACACAAATAGGTAATTAACTCCTACTAAGTTAATACATCTTCGTGTACCTACATACTGGCTGCATTTATACAGGGTCAAAACATTTATAAATATATTTATACATAAGTAAAAGAAAATGTCTAACAAAGCTCATTATGATGTCCATGTATGCTCATCTTTTAAACAATTATTTAATTTGTTATTTTCTTTCTTCACGAGTGCTTTTTACATGCACTTTGAACTTAAGCAAAGGCAAATCAGTACATTGCACATGAAGCCCTCCTTATTTTGTGTCCATGGGCTACAGTAACCACTTGCCATTATGTAAATTGTAACTTAATTTAATAATATCACAAAATGTGTATATCTCACCTATTTCATGACTCCAGTTTACTTCAAATTTGAAATTCTCATTTTCGATTTCCTCTTCCTCAACTTTAACAGATTCAAGGCTAAAAATGTCGTCCTTGCAATCATTTTCTACATCACACTCTACTGGCCAGATATCTATATGATTAATTGGTGTGAATTGAATCTCATTTCTAGTTTCATGCGGTTTTGGTATTGACTGAAACCAAACTCTTTTTTAAATAAGAGAAAAAGCCAGTGTAGTAGTGGCGTAGGAGAAGCCATACCATTCCGCAGATGCAGCAGCATCTTCCTGACGAAAACTCCAAATAATAAAAACTGGACAAAAGTGAAAGCCCCCAATAAATTTAAATAATAATGTAGATAGTTTAGAAATGTAATTATAATCGAAACTCAAGTCAAGAGTTTTTTTATAGCTTTTAAATATCTATAGCTTTTTAGCGAAATTGGTCTGCAGTTGTTGATATCCACTTCACTCTTATCTCCACTCTTGTGAACGGGTGTTACTAGGGACTCCTTGAACAATGACAGAAATATACCGTTCTACTATATTAAAATAACATGTAGTAGAGTATGACACATGATTTGTGATAGCTGGTATATATTTGTGTTTATAACCACTCAAACGCCCGGGCGACCATAGTAGCCTAAAACTTATTCCGGTTGAACGTTAGGGCGATTAGAACGGCCTCTGTGACTTCTACACTTTAAATGAATTTTTATCAATGGAAAGTTACAAAAAGCTTCACGAATGTTGCTCTAGACAGATCTATAGTAAAAATGCAGTTAGTAAAAGGTCTATGCCGTAACAAATACAATTAAAAAATAAAGAAACAAGCAGTTGTGTCAAGTTTTGTGTAGTGGCCGGTAGTACTGTGAATACTAGTATTATATATGGAAATAATCCTCAAAATGCTTTCTATTTGTATATCCACAAGTTTTATGAATCCAGTCTGT
>DWHP01000626.1:0-18858 GCA_018247895.1 Parnassius honrathi
GAATACTTCGAAAAGCAATAAATACATTTTTAAATAGCAATGTTGTGTCACTTCCTTGATTCCCGAAATTTTCAGTGTCCTAGTTATGATATTACCAAAATTTTTTCTGGACCGATATGCATTAGTTATTTTTAGGAAAGGAGTTTTCTCTTTTTGTAAAGGCCGGTAGGACACCTGTCATTTCTCTTAAATTACAATTGTTAATGGGAGACGGTAGTCTCTACCAGGTGAGCCGTATGCTCCTTTGTCTTCTCGTTTAATGAAAGAAAAACGACATCTATGTCCGATTATAAATCAAAATGTCGTTGTCACCACTTACTGGTATGCAAATAACCCCTGAGCTCACAAAAGCAATTATTTTGTTATTACAAACAGAAACTTCAATTTTATTTATATATGTATGTAGTACGTGCATTATGTCGCCCTGTTCATACCCTTTAAATATCTAACACTAACCGTCTTCGCACAGGGTTATTTCTGGATCCCGACATCAGAGTCAGTTTAAATGGGCTTAATTGTAAATCTAAACCAACCAGGGATCCACTCAAATACACAGAAAAAGTTATCAAAATCAAAATACGTCGTTCTCTAGTGATGACATTTAATACAAGCGACAGTTGATTTTAATTTCTATAGATACGTGTAACATAATAAATAAGTAGAATCGGTAGTATCATATGCCAGATATTTTGTATTTCTATAGCGGTCAATATTTTTCATCACTAGCCGCTGTAAACAAACGATACAGTAACCCACTCACGACGAAGGCCGAGCCCGGAGTTAGTCAAAGTGTATCTGTTTTTATCAAAATATATTATTCCAAGGCTGCTCAAACATCGAAAACTTTGGAATTTCTCAGCCGAAGAAGATTGATTATAACTAATTAAAACAAAATTAAACAGTCATTTACATTCCATGGCTTTCAACATGATAGGAGAAGAGATTAAAAATGAATGAGTTGAACAATTGATATTTTCAAAAGTTATCGAATCGTGTTTACCCCTCCACGCGGACTTGATTAATCTACACCACAGAAATCTTAAATAAAAATTGTCTTATTATTTAGATTTCTGTGATCTACACCATGCACCATCTCTACATCATCAACCACTAAACCACGCTTTTCATGTAAAATAGCATTTAATCGATCTAAAAAAAATAATTTCGTCAATCATTTATCGTTCTGACAATGTGCTTTTTATATTATTTACATGTTCATTATGATTGTCAGATATACGATTTCATGCGGCAAAACCTTGGATTCTTGACTTATATGCGCTAGTAGAACATACCTACGCGCTTTGCTTATAAAGACAACGATATTTTGTGTCGACGATTGTAATTGCGTTTAATTTTAAATACTAAGTAATTTAATTCTTATTGTAGTATTAAAAACAAAACAAGATAGGATAATAAAATGCAAAACAAAATTAAATAAACATAACAAAAATTATTGATATCTCACCAAAAATATAATTATTTGTAAACAGAGTCAAATTCGGTACAAATGATGTTCGGGGTTATCAGGTTTGCCGATATGAGAATCCGGTGCGAAGTTCTACAGCAGTTATTTAAATCACAGCTGTAGGAATATATAACGTCCTTCAGTTTATTTAAAAGAAATTTTGTTTGACTTTGAATTTAATATCAAAGGACTTAATAAATTTTCTTTTAAATCCATTGAAGAACGTTGCATTTCTATAGCTATAATTTGTAAAACTTCTTGGAACTTGGCACATGTTCAGATCCTAACTCTCTCAATCCCGATCATCGTATGTTACGGACTTGGCCCCCTTTTCAAATGTACTTTTTGGACGGGATAACATTTTATTAATGCTATGTCGATCATTGCAGTATTTGTTATTAATTAGTTACTTTTTCTTATTTAGTTTCACTTATTTATTATTTATTATATGTTTTGTATATATGGTATAGGTACGCAAGACTGCCTCGTCGTTAGTGTAGTGGTTATAAATGCGACTGCTGATAAGGTCCCGGGTTCGAATCCCGGATTGGGCCATAAAAAAATATCAGTGACTTTTATTGTCAAGAAACTTTCAGTAGCTGCCTGGAGTCAGGAAGTTGGCGGTGTTTCAGCCCCGTGCCTCGGAAAGCACGTAAAGCTATTGGTCCTGCGCCTGATCTCGTTTAGGTCGTGTTGGTTTACCGTCCCATGGGACTATGACAGTGACAGAATAGAGTACACTTGTGCTTGCGTATACACTTGGGCAATATAATCCTATCCTGCGCAGATGGCTAGTCTCCAAAATTCGGTCTGCAGGACATAATTAATATAGGTACACTAGTGTATCTGTGAATTTAAAATTTACTATATCTTACTTTTAGCAAGTTTTGTTGATTCAATTAAGTATTATCCCGTTTATTTAAACTTAAGAGAAATTTAAAAATAAACAAAAGTAATTTACTGTCGGCATATAAAATAAAACCCACTTTTAAGAACTTTTTATTTTAACTAAAAATTATCAACGCTATGAAATTTGTAAAAACTGGTTTTATTCATTGTGTCTGGTGTTCGCGTAAAATATGTGTCATTACGTTTTGTTGATATAGAAATTTCCCAAGTATCAATATATTTTTACTTACAAACATTACAATAGGTAAACACCGACACAAAACTAACGTAAAATAATACAAACAAAGACTTTACAACATTTTTAATATTTTATTGCATTTTAACTCAAAGCAAACCTGTGCATATCGAATCAACTCTTATTGGTTTCCTCAATTTGAACAGCGCACAGCTACATATTATAACGTGAAACTCTTCATCTCTCTTTTACACTACACGCTGCAGCTATACTAGCTGTACTCGTATTATGGTTGTAGCACGAATGACCGGGGAAGGATCACGCTTTGACAGAGTACTAGTGTTAACCATACGAAACACAGCAGCAATAAGCTGCTATTTTAGCTTATTGCTGCTGTGTTTCGTATGGTTAATGTAGAGAACCGGAGGCCCGTTTTACTGGAAACGAGGCATTCCATCTTAGACCTCAGGGTTGGCAACGCAAAAACGCAGATCATTTAGATTCCTAATTGATGATTGATATACAGCCTCTACTTACCATCAGGTGGAAAGTTTGCTCGTTTGTCACCATTATTCTATAAAATAAACACTCAAATCTTTTGCCACAAATACCGCTGCTTAAAATGTACTGCGTGGCGGCGTAAGATAACCAAGTTATCATCATTTCTTCTTCTTCCTCAGCTTGTTAAAGTATACAGCTGCAAATAAGCCTCTTCTGTTCTAGAGAAGATTTGCCTTAGTGGTAACGCTTGCCGTGAGGATTCTCACTAGTTCTCACCTTTTACGCTGCTGACTGTCGTCGATCTTGATATTTTAGGTCTGGCATAAACTAGATAGTTATACTGCCATTTTTCGCATGCCGTAAGGTCTTTGTGATATTTTCCATAGTTGCCTCTCACAACACCCACTGAACGAAATGGGGTCATAGATTATTTTATATCTTTTTTTATAGTTTATGGATGATAAAAGAACACATAATCCACCTGATAGTAAGTGGAAGCTGGTAGTCATATACATCTACATCTATCTTCGATTAAGAGTCGAAATGCTGATGCGTTTTCACCCTAAGAACTAAGATAGAATGCCTAATTTCCAGTGAAAATGATCTCCGGTTCTCCACTCCCACCGTACGAAACACAGCAGCATTAAGCTATTGTACGCTGGTATTCTGTGAAAGCATGTTTTTTGCTCGGTCGAACTGACCCAATCATGCCCATAATATAACAGCAGCTTGGCTCTAGCACGTATTAAACAAGATAAATTCTAAATGAAGGTATATGTAGGTAACAGTGGGGCGTACGCATCATATAACTTCTTATGTAACTTTTCCAATTACCATTCCACAGACCGGTTAATTACATAATTTATCTACGGCGATCGTTAAATGGTGAGATATTCATTAAAAATAGAATAAAACCCTCGTTAGGACGCTGAGAAGCAGCATTACTAGTCCGAACAACCCTCTCTCCAACTATCCTTTTACGAAAACGTCTTTTCCGTATTCGTTTCGGAAGTCAACGTACTTTTCCTATTAATCGGTATTAAATATAGTAGGTCCGCAAATGATGCGGTTTGTACTAATATTGTAGTCTTTGGTTTTTACTGCTGTTGGGTTTATGGAATATTGCGACTCTAAATCATTGGCAATGACATACGACAATCTAATAGATGATTAAATGGTGTAACTACAATAAAGTAGAAAGCGTAGAGGGGCTGAGCGTAGTGTGGCGAGCACCGCGAGCGCACGGCGCAGTGGCTCGGAGGAGCGCGCGCGTGCGGATTGCTGCTCGTCCCGCGGCTGGCCGCTCTCGCCTCCGCGCCTGCCTCAGCACCCGCATCCGCTGCGCGCGACACGCTCACCACTTATGTATAAAGCGGAGCCTCCGCGTTCACTCGCACGCAGTCACGACCTAACCGCGTACTCTCGTACATCATCCGCCTTTCACGCGTCCGATACAAACTATCACAAAGCAACTTGATATCAGTGGTTTGAGAACCGCGGCAGTGATGGCAGATCACGAATGGGGATACACGGGCGAGAACGGTGAGTTACCTTTTCCTCTTCGCAAAACGTTTGGCTTATTGCGGTTTACACCGCTAACCGGTTTGTTTACACCTTAGCACGTGACCGAACTCAAGTAACTAAAGTACATTAAGGAAAAAGTGTAACCGACATCTGGTGGTTTAATGTAAGTGGTACAATCTAATGATTGCAACGTTTTGTGATGTAAATATTTACATAAATATCGTAGTGACAACAGTGTGAGTCATGTTATCAATTTAATAGAAATGGCACTTAATAATTGAAGTTTTACCTCGGCTTACAATAAATACGCACCGATGATGATTTATCTATAAAATAAATCATGTAAAAACTCATTCCACTTTTTTCGCTATTCTAAATTAAGACATACCTAAAATTAACATAACAGACATCGTATATAAATAGTAATTAGTTTCTGTTTTGTATAATTTAATGATAAATTTGAATCATCATAATAGAATCACATTCACGATACCGTATTAAAATTTCATGGTAGTTAAAATAATTGTGACGTCAATTAGTTCTTTTGTGTTTATAAAGTATTTTTGTACTTGATTTTACAGAAAAAAATGTTCTAAACATTAATCCGATTTTTTAAATAAAAGAATATTTGCGTTTTGATTTGACTACAGTAAGTGGAACCAAAAAACAAACATACGGCATCAGTGTTAGCCCACTTAAGCGTTTCTGTAACAAAGCCGGTTTAAGGATTTATTGTGTACCACTGTATTTTCACTGTACTGTTGACTGAATTTTTATCAACGCATCAGTAGGGGAAAAGAAAAGTGAAAAGTTTAAGAAAACTGCATGCAATGGAGTAGCAATGCGGGCCGGGACCACGACCTAGTGGCAGATTTTATCAGGCGGCTTTTGGAAATACAAGTTAGTTCCCCGCCTTAGCTTTTAATATGAAGATGGTAAAAATCTTCAAAATCCGAAAATCAGCTAGTATTCAGTAGTTTTGGTTGAAATATTACAAATACTGTAGCATTGTTAATTTTAAGAATAGAGGTATATATGATAGCGAAGAATGAAGTATAAAAATACATTATATTGTTTTATTTTTGTTTTTAAATACTACACAAAGACAGTAGAAGAGTTTTAAGATACTACAAATAAGAGGGAGGTCATTTTTGGCGGTTCCGGGCGTCAACAACTCTGTTACATCACTGGTCCTATGAAATAATTAACGTTTAATTAAGTTCGTACATTTTAAGGTATGTTTTAAAACAACATAAAAAATTATCAGCGAAACGATGGTAGTTAAAAATACGAAAGTTATAAATACGTACTTAACATTAATTATTTAGATATCTACATAGATTTTGCGGTATGCCGTACGTGTTAATAGTAACATCGAACAAGTTTGAAATTCACAATTTGTTGTAATATTATATTATTGTGATATTTCATATACAATTTTTCGTGTATAATAATTCTGTTTGTTGTTAAATATGATTTACTGATCGGCACGCGATTAATTTTATAAAATGTTGCCATTGACTCTTGTACATTCGTTACTCTTTTGTAGCTAAATATCTGCGAATCTTAAAAAGGAACTGTATTGCAAAAACAAGGTCATAAGACAGTGAGTATACTGGTTAAGAAAATTATCAACTGTATTAAAATGAAACGTATCTGATGTTGCTACAAAGGCGATATATTCGTTATTAAGAAAATTTTTACGTAGCTAACAATCTGGTGAGGCTACCTCACTTAGCTACGGTATAGTGGAATTCCAGATTTTACTGTAGTACTAAATCCTTAAACAGTCAATAACAATGAATTATATTCATCCAAGATTACACAACTACCTACTGTCGTACTTTATTTTTAAAATCGACACCAGGTAATTTTTGACATTACAAGATAGATATAGTACATCAAGTAACAATAATTCAGTATTATGTTGTAAGCATGTGTGTTTTTACGTGGTAGAGCCATGCTGCGGCTCGACCGGGAAGAACCACGCTCTCAAAGAATACCAGCGTAAAATAGCAGCTTAAGGCTACTGTGTTTCGTATGATAAGTGTAGAGAATCAGATACTCTTTTTACTGGAAACAATGCATTTCAACTTACAAGTAGTTCGTACGAGTAGTTCTTACTAGTAGTTCTCACGGGTGACAATGCATCTGCATTTTGGTTCGTAATCAAGGATAAATATATATCTATGGGTCACAGCAACCACTTAACATCGGATGGAATTTGTGCTCGTCACCTTTATCCTATAAAAAAGTGTTGTGTTTAAAAAAATAGCCCAACTTTTTTGTAAAACGTTGTCCAAAATATTTTAATAACCCGCCTTAACAAAAACTATGCCACCAGCATTTAAACATTTTCGTATGCCTCTCCATTGTTATGAAAATTCATGCTCAGAGGTGCAGGTCATGCAGGGAGATGACCTTAGCACGAATACGAATTAAATTATTATTAAAACGATAAAAAACTCATGCTCTGACTCTATCCTGACTGATATACTTTTAAGAAAGTTAAGAAATTTTACGTTCCTGTGTTAATGTATCGCAATAATATTCAGTTAGGCAATTCATTGGTGTAAGATTTTCTTCGCCAAGCGTCAAACGTATTGTCATTTTACAAATTTGAAATGCATGTCAGAGCACCGTCTTACCAAAGCGTAGCGAACTAAATTTGATGTTTTTTTTTATTTTAAAGTTTTGTATTCGTACGTCCATCGCTCACTCAACTGTAGTCCGCGAACTTAATGGAAATTATTAAGTGAACGCGATGATTTAGCATTCGTATGTCACTCAAAAACAACTATAGTGTAGCTACAAATTACCTATTCTTTCGTCTATTAAGTTGTTCTTGCCGCTGGATATACTAATTTTATAAAAAGAACATGAAAAATTTCCTATATTTTGTCAGCAGATCATTGCAATTTGTTGATATTTATATAAAAATCTAATATTATTTTCAAGAAAAAGACAAAATTATATACTAATCCGTGTTGGCAAATATAACTCCCAGAAAAGGTACGTGGTCTTTCACCACTAACCCTACGAGGAAGCCGCATACTAGCTATAGAAACAGCTATAGTCGTAGTTGTTCTGCGTGATAGTATCCGTAACAAGGACGTCCGCAGTTAAATGAGAGTAACGACATAGCTCAGGGATTAGCAAGCTGAAGTCGCAATGAGCCAGACTATGGTTTAAAGAACCCACAATCGATGGTAAAGAAAAGTTCTCCAGTTGCACTCTCTTAGAGTCTTGTAATCGAAAAGTAGGGCGAACCTTTTGCTACTAGATAGAATATCAACTTGTTGTGACATGACGAGAGTCTAAAATGATGATGACGAATATATGTACATTCCTTATTTTAAAATACACTTGAAGTACGGAGAAATGGTTCACCATGAGTATACCGAGATAACTTAAAACTACTGTTACATACTCATTTATATGTATTTTATTTATTGAGAACTTTTATTTTATAGATATTACAAATTATAATAAGTGTAAATAAATGGGACAGTGTTTGTTAGCAGGCAAAAATACTTTAAGTTTAAATTATTTACCTACAGAGACAAAACTGTCAGTTTTTATATTAGTACATCGATCTCTTGTCCTTTTTATTTAAGTAACTGTCCAAATAGAGGATCATTTGGATCATTCGTTAATATATATGATACTGCACATAGAATACTATAATACGCGCATAATAGAACGGGGGAGTGGGCGGAGCCCACGTAGCCACTAACATGTCACTAACATGTCAATTCACACGTATAAACGTCAACGCAATCAATCGTTTTCAATTTTCGTGTCAAGCGTCGCTGCATGCAAATTATTTAAAAAATGGCAAATTGTGCAATAATTACGCGTCGAAAGAACAGAGGAAAATGGAATTTAAATAAAGGAAACATATTCTACAAGCAGTAAGTCGAATTTAATTATATTTTGTGAATATTAGAAACAAAAATAAAGAAACATTTATGTGTCAAAAACATTAATCAAAAGTCTAAAATGTGTTTGTAGTAGAAATAACGGATAATACAACGTAATTGCTTGTATGTGTGCTCCCGGTGACGCCAATCCTCCTACAAAGTAAGGTTCACAGCCATTCTATTGCGTATTATTGTATTCTATGATACTGCATGTATATAAAACATTAAATTATTATACAATTCACGTAATTTGTGGATAAGAGTCTCTATTACTTAAATTGTCTATATACGTATGATGTATTTGCAGAAAATATATACTAAAATCGTAGCTTTCACTTTTTAGTAATTAACATACAATTTTTTAATTTATTTCTAGAATGTATCAACAGCATACAGCGTAACTACGAAATTATGAGAGATCATAGAAATTTGGTGGAATTTATAACCTTAATTCATTTGCTGCATTAATATTTTCAGTTAGAGTAATTTTTAGAATAACATCAACTGACAAAACGGTATAATATAAAAGCCAAGTACATAGGCACATTATAGTAAACATAGATCTTTAATTTACAGAACACCGATTTTAATTACCTAGTCTTTAACAATTTCGGCTAAATATAGTCAGTCAATTGTTATCTATGTCTACAGGATGGGGCAAAAGTAATCATACGAAGTTATTTAGCTGTAACTTTTTTTTACAAATGAAAAACTTTGGTTCAGTTTGTGTTCTATTTATGTTTAATTTATTAGAATTTTTTCCATCAAGTCAAGAAGATGATATCGCACAAGTGACCACGGCCAGCATTGATGACAATACGGGTCCTTTTTATGGCATTTTCTATCACTTTTGCCAGAACTTCAGGTGAAAGGTTCGCGCGTTCATGTTGGATGTTGTCCTAGAGGGCTTCCAGAGTTCCAAGGGCTTCCAAAAAGAAGTCAAGTATGGTTAAATCTTGGCCGCCAGTGGAAACAGCCACAACGAGAGATTAGGGGACCTGGAAATGCCTGCTTCAAAATGTCGGTTGTATCTCGGGCAGTGTGCATCGATACACCGTCCTGTTGGAACAACATGTCCTCCATCCGCTCCGCTCATCCAATTGGCGATGAAGAAACTCGTTGAAACTGGCTCTTTAGCGGTTGCCGTTCACAGTAACCCTTTGGCCGGCGGCGTCCTCGAAAAAAAATGGCCCGATCATTCCTCCAGCGTAAACAGCGCACCATGCCGTAACCTTGAGCGGGTGTAATGACTATTCTTGAATCACATGTGGATTTACGGTGCCCCAGAGGCGATAATTTTTTAAATCAGAAACATACTTTCAAATAGATCCTTCATAAATGTATTTTTTTTTGCTTATATAAGGTTATTTTTCAAAGAGTATGGAAATTTTATATTTACGTTCAAATATATAAATAGTATAGTGTTATTGCAATTTTGAAAAATGTGTAGGATAAGGGTGACAAACGAGCACACAGCCAACCTGATGGTAAGTGGATGCTGTGGCCCATAGACATCTACATTTAACCTCGATTAAGAATCAAAATGCAGATGCACCGTCACCCTTGAGGAATAAATTGGAATGCCTTGATTCCAGTAAAACGGGTCTCCGGTTCTCCTCGCTCACCATACGAAACACAGCAGCATTAAGCTGCTATTTTACGCCGATATTCTGTGAGAGCGTGGTCCTTCGCGTTCGAGCCGACCCATTCATGCTACAACCATAATATATCTGCAGCGTGGCTCTACCGCATATAAAAATGGTTATAAACTTATAAATGATCGAATGGTTACACCACCATCTTTCGGAAGCCGTAAGAACTTTCTGACGTTTCCCGTAATCTTAATCTTACGCCGCCGTTATGTGACTTTTATTTCAACGTTGGTCATTAACTAAAGTCGTGAAAATTTTACCCCAGCCTTATAATCGAATGGATACGAGTGCTTTATAATCGAATCGTACAACATTGCTTCATCCATAAAGGCTTATGAATATTGTATTTGTGTTGTTAATGTTACGATAAGTTACATTTTCTGCAGTGACGTAGTACGGACGGGAGACAATGGCCCCGGGCGGCAGATTTTATGAGGTGGCATTTTGGGAAATAAAGCCAGCACCATGTCTTATCATTTTAAGTGATGTCTGTAAAATATCCAAAATCTTACAATGAGCAGTACTTACGTGAATACCTTTTGAAAATTGAGATAATCGACACACACGTTGTTGCTAAGGGTTAGGTATAAAGATTACATTATGCGTATTGTTCTCATTGTTGATGAGTAGAGTGAAGTGACAGTTATGGCTCAAGTCACGGCTAAAAGACGAAATGCGATTAGATATTCCTAAATTTAACTGGCTACTACTAAGTGCAGCCTATTGTGGATGGTTAAACTAAATGTGGCCGGCTGCTTTCGGGTAAAACCAGGAGTAGTAAAGTCCTAATATTTTTTTTAATTGGATAAGGGTGACAAACGAGCACTCAGTCTACCTGTTGGTTAGTGGATGCTGTGGTTCATTGACATCTATATTTATTAAGAATCAAAACGCAGATGCGTTGTCACCCTTTGAAATGACTACAACTCCTACTATTTTGGTGAAAATACGAAAGCACATATAATATCAAGTAATATCAGCGAGCAATACCAGAATATCACTAATAATGATATAGCGTTATCGCAATTTTTGAAAATACCTACTTAGTACCTACTTAGTACCAGCCTGTAGGTAAATAAATAAAATTAAACAAAATAAAAACGTTTTAGTTTTCAGTCATCGATGGTTCATATCAAGTTACTAAATACAAATAACCTTTAAAAAACAATAAACTAAAAAATACTAATGTTACTATGTACAACACAAAATTAAAACAGAAATTCAAAAATTGAGGGATTTACTATGTAGTACATGAAGATTTATCATGTATAAACCTACCCAATGTCGGGCCATCTAGCCTCTCCATACAGCCACGGACATTTACATTACTAATTATAAATCATCCGGAGAAATCGAAAACACCTAAGCAGTTGTAGCGGCTGGCTGACAGAAACATATAAAATAAAAATTACTATTTTCTTGAAAAATCGATAAGTTAAAACTGATCCTAAAATAATTGCCATTGGTGTTCGCTGAAGACAATCAATTACCCCCTTTTCTTTTTAAATGATGTTCCCGTAAGTTGCGTAATAGGCGACTCTTGTGTAACCCAAAAAACCTCATGGCTTGTGACAAGTGGCAGTGTACCATCTTGTTGGGTACATCAGACAGTAAATACGTAGATAGAAGCGACATCTGATGTCTTATGCATCCTATACTACGATTGCCATTTTATCTGCTAAGCGTAGCGACTCCGGGAAAATATTCTACAAAAGGGGGCCCGTGTCCAGCGGAGGACTGTTACGGGCTGATGACATAAGAAGATTACAATACTGTATCGTGTTTAACTTCTCTATGATTCACGATTTGCGGTATCAAAAAGTAGAACTCTTAAAACTTGTTCAATCAAATATTGCTTACATATAAATAGAGACAAAAATCTAAAATTGATTACAAAAACCGCCACCAAACCACCGCCGTGGTGGTGGTTTGGTCATGTAGAAATAATTAATGAGGAAAGAGTGACAAAGCAAATTATATGGCAAATGTGAACGGCAGAGTCGAGAAGGGACGCCCTAGACGAAAGTTTATCGACCAAATTGGCAATATTTTGAAAATGGGTCACATTAGGCCCTTAACCGACGAGCGTGTATGCGTAGATATATGGATGTAAAGGAAGCGAGGGAGGTATGTCAGGATCGTGCCAAATCGCAGTCCGTAGTCTCTGCCTACCCTTCTGGGTGACAGGCGTGAGTGTTTATGTTTTTATATTATTTTATTATGATTACAAAAACGAGTGGGAGCTCTCATACCTCCGGCAAGTAGCTCGTAGTAACCTTGTTGTTGTCGTTCTATTGCGGAAATTGAGGCTAATCGCTGATAAATGCATTTTTAATATTTTTTCTTAAAGTAGAAAACTATTAGATTGTAATCGAAGTAGGAAACAAACGTCACAAACATAAAGGTCACATGTATTTTAAAGAGTGTATTCAATAGTCTTATATTTTGCGTGTAATTTAAAACCAGTAAAAATATACTTATTATTACATTACACTTTTAATTCATTATTATAGATAATTTTATGTGGAAAATAACAATAATTATAACTTTCACTTCCCTTACCACTCATCAAGGGCTTGAAGGGCCTCCATCTGCTGGGGTTTATTATTTTTGTCGAATTTAAATAGTCTTTAAAGTATGTTAAAATAATGATAATTATAATTACAATAATAATTATTAAGTACACAATAATATTAAGCAATTTAATTTTCAATATCATTAATTTTCTGATTACGTTTTCCAAGACAATGCACTTGATAATTAGTTTTTTTTTCTTTTATGTCATCGAGGGCCTTACAAAAACAAATCAAAATGAGGCTACGAAGCGATGTAAGATCGAGAAAATTTTTACAACGACCTAAATGCACATGCATTATTTACCCGAACTCGTAGAGCATTGTGAACTCGTTGGGCATACCTGAATTACGAACTCGTTCAGTGCAACGATGATTCAGTACAATTCAATGTTGTTTCGAATGCACAGGTTAAAAATGATAATCTTAATAACCAACAGGCTAGGTAAAATTAAAAACAACTTGTGATTTTATGACCAAAATCACCTAAAAACCAATGTGACCAACAACGAGATGTGTTTATGGATCAGTAAATTTTCAATGCAGTCTATGACAATTTCATTGCTAATTATAGCCCCACCCAAAAGAAGTACATCAATAGCTAAAATACAAATCGTGGTTTAATAGGAAATAATGTGGTTCGACGTAAGCGACCGCAAACGGCGTACTACTCTTGGTTGGCATAACCTTGACATTGGTTAACAGACGGTAGAAAAAACTGTGTTACTTCATTACTTGCCATTTCTTATTTGATTTTAAATGATTATATTAACCTTAATATTTAATTCCGCTTCCAGTTATTTATAAGTATTTACTACTTTTGGACTTGTAATGATCGATAACCTAATTTATTAGCTCATTTTTGAATGATGAATCCCCCCCCGCCCCCAATAAGATGTACTACGCATTACGCATGTGTCAAAAACTTTTATTTTCAAACCTGTTTTAATTCATATAGCCGTTAATTGTGGAATCGATTATAATATATTGAAATTTGGTTCAACATCTTTATGCAAAATAATTGTTATACTGACACACCGAACAGTCATTAAAAGATCTGTAAAACATACTTACTTATAATTTTCTATCGATTAAGTATGTAACTGAAAAATGTGTAAAATTTGAAATAAAGATAACAAAAATCCACTTTATAAATAGTTGACGCACGTTGCCGTGATTTGTATGAAAATAATTTTAATCTCGCTATAAAAGGAGTTAATGGTATGTTAAAACGAGATAAATATAACGGCTGAGATAAACAGGGCCGAGGCCGCAACCGAGTGGTTAATTATAACAACAAAAAAGAAGGATTTAACGCCATCTTGATGAAAATTTGTACATACACGCAGCATTTTTATTTTATTTTTATTATTAGAACATTATTGTAAAATAGATAAACTTTACTGCAAGTTCATACATTCATATGATTTCACTACAGTGTTTATTACTTACTGTAAATTACTACTGGACATCCTTATATTCATTCTGTATAATCTATTCCTGAACATGGTCTTCTTCTTTAGTAATAAAGTTTTGTGTTAAATAAAAATTGAAAATTTAACGTTAAAAATGTAAAAACCGCCGCGTCGCACAAACCCATTCGCCTTTTCTCATGGATAGATTTGCCGTAGTCATAGTGCTGCTTGTCAGTGGCGATGTTTAAGATGGTTATGCTATGTGGTTGCAGCGCAAGAAAATGCGTCTTTTCAACGCAACAGAGACGAATCAGGGGTTAATTTGCAAAATTCCTTGTTGCGTTCGTGCGATCGTGATATCCAATTGTTGTGATTAGATGCAGTGCCAGTGGCGTATTTACCCCAGGACCATGAGGGCCAAGGCCAGAGCGGCAGGCTGCGAGAGGCATTTCGTAATCGTTAACTATCTTTTATTTTATTACAAAACCTTTGTTGTTCGTTCCTAAAAGAATGAAAAACAATCCACGTTCCTGTATAACCAAATCTTTTTTACCATTTAGCCATATATCAAGATGTAGAATTTAACTATGAGTGCCCTTGACAAAAATGTCCAACTAGGATTTGTGCTTCTTTTGTTTGATTTTTTTAAATGAATAATGTATATTTTTCTTTTTTGTCTAATTTGTGCTGCGGAAAACATTATAGGCCCTGGACGCAAAAACCTAAAATACGCCATCGGTGATATCGGCGTAAGGAATCAAATACTCCGTTTCGTCCCGTTAGTGTCGTAGGAGGTGGCTGTGGTGAATGCCAGAATAACCTCATGGTCTCCGATAAATGACGATATCACTGACTAGTGTCAGCCGGACGTAATGTACCCGGACCGGTGACAGGGGGCAACGTCAAAGCTGCGATATCGATATCTGTACTGCAATCGAGAAATCAACCGTAGGTGTCCCGTGCGTGTCGTGAGAGGCGTCAAAGGGAAACAAATCAGGAGATACGCACCAGCGTCTTCCTAATAACAACCAGAAAAAAACTGCGGCTGTCAGACCCGTCCGCCAAGCGTGACAACTATGGCAAATATCTTGCTTATGGAGCATTCTTTGGGAAGGCCTACATTCAGTAGTCGACTTTAATAGACTGTAATGAATTAAAGTAAAGCAAAAAAAAGTAAAGTTACAGCCTATATACGTCCCACTGCTGAGCACAGGCCTCCGCTCATTTCTGAGAGGGTTTTTAAGGGAGAGGGTTAATCAATATAAATATAGAATAATCTATACGTATAATAAATCTGTAGAAAAAATATTTGTTCACGATTGACGCAAAACCTACTGTACGGCTTTCATTTTAAATTCATGTGCAGGCAGTAAATGATGGCGTATAGCATAGCGTACAGGCAATTTGTATCACTTACGGAAGACTAAAAAGTAGGGGTTATGTTTTTTTAAAAGTTTATTTTCATAATGGTTGCAGTGGCTCTATTAGTCAATAAGAGGATTTATATATACGTATACGTTAAATAAGTCTTTAGAAAAGTAACCAATTAGAAGAGCAGAATAAGATAACTTCTGCCGGGCCAGCTGGTACATAATATTTAGCAACACAGATGCTTACTTGTATTGTTTTAAGTATTACAGTGGTTACCGGAATAAAAATTTATTTCCATAAAGAAACCTGACATTTGAACAAAAACGGGATGCTTTAAGTTGAACAACCTAAAAATAAATTTATATTAAATTGCATTATTTTCTCACGGTTATTCAACCACCAGGCAAGCTCAGCAGTGGAATTGTGAAGGGTTGTAATGATGTTGATGATGATGAATCAACCATAAGAAAATGACAGGCGCGATTGTTATTACTTTAATCTAGTCTTTAGTAGTTGTTTTATTTATACTGAGAGTCCATAAACAATTAATATGCATCGACGGAAAGATCTAGAGATGCGCTATCAATCGATCAAAGACCTCTTATGCTTCATATATCATACTTTACTTAGCCTAAGTCTTCCGTGTGCCTTGTTTCTTTAACATTATTTTATTGGTCCATTCCTTCATACTTACAAAAATAGATGAATAAATTAACGACCTCATTTGCTTTTAGAAGTCAATTCAACTTTCTTCAATATATTACACCAAGCTGTCTTAACCCGCAAGTTAGTAAATAGAAATAAAATAGAATTTTATCCAATAAAGTTTTAAACCTTTTTAAACAATATTTCTTACTAAATATTTTAAACTTTTTAATACATAGGTCCTGGATATTATCTGTAACTATAAAGTATATAATTTAATTTGATATATTACATATAAAATATACAGATTACAAACACAAATAATGTTTTAAAATATCTTTTTTAGAAGATTAGGGTGACAAACGAGCACACAGTCCACATGATGGTAGGTGGTTACTGCGGCCCATAGACATCTACATCTATCCTCGATTACGAATCAAAATGCAGATGCTTTGTCACCCGTGAGGACTAAGATGGAATGCCTCGTTTCAAGTAAAAAAGGTCTTCTGTTCTCTGCACTTACCATACGAAGCACAGCAGCATTAAGCTACTATTTTACGCGGGTATTCTGTGAGAGCGTGGTCCTTACCCGGCCTGCTGCATGGCTCTACCACGTACGCTTATACAAGAACATGCGTTGTCACCTCTGAGAATTAAGATGGGATGCATCACAGGTTGTAATTACACCGATTGTTTACACATTTTAGGCCGGAGGAAAACAGTGTACGCACGGCCATTTTGCGGCAGAAATCAGTAAGAGAGATGACATTAGAAGGACTCTTAGGTAGAAAGCAGTCCTACCACTACAAGTAACAATCATAATGCATTTTTATCCCGTCTAACAGCTTTAATGGTGAGGGCGGGGGTAGAACGTATTCTACAAAATTCTTGGCAAGCTCTCAGCTCTTGCCCTATTGCGATTCATGTTTACTGTTTGTTGTCAAAACAATTGAACACCACAAAGCATATCATATAACAGGTAATGGTTGGCTACAATATATAGCGGTGTGCTTAATTTGTGTGGCGACTCGTTAATCAATAGAGAATGATTAATGGAGCCAACACCCGATCACGATCGTTTGATGGATTAGCCTCCATATGGCTCAACATAATTCTCTAAGTGATAGCACCTGCGTTCTTGCTCGTTAAGTTGTTAGTTATTACAAAACTTGCGCAAACTTTAAAATAAAACATTTTTTTAAAACACTCAAGGTAAGGCTTCCTAGCTTTAACGTATTTTAAATAAGAGAGCTTAAGGTTATAGGGACTGAAACTAAAATCAAAACGCTTCTCGCTCCTTTCTGCCAGGAATTTGTCTGAGTAAGTATAGTTTTCCTTCCTACAGTCCGTTCACAGTTGTTTTACCTCCGCCATCTGTGATTATATTTTTTTGCTAGGTTGCCACTACTTGCTTGTCGTATTGAACAGCTTCTCGGTTTCTTCAGTTGTGTCGCTGATTATTAATATTTTGACACGCTAAAAAGGATTCAAAGTAGCGGCAGAAAAATTGTGCTATCTGTGACAAAGTTTTGTGAACAGGAAAAAGTTAATAAAGCCCCAGTTCTATTTGAAAATTTTGTTCAACGGGTAGCTGTCATGACAGGTGAGTAAAATAGTGTTACCTGCTATTCGCGTTTTCCCCATACCAGCGAAAACTCAAAATATGTAAATTGGTCACGATTTTTGTGACATTACGTTCCGTTACAATTAGAAATAATATAGTTACGTCTTTTTTTTGTAATAATTCAATGACGAACAATTAAATTAATATAAACCTGTGCTTTTTTTTCAATTATATTCTATAAATACAATATAAAAAAATGTTTACGTGAAATTTTATATTTCAAATTTATCTGTTAGTTGTCTGTAGTTAGTACAATAATTACCAAAGAAGGCGAAGTTACTTCCACAGCTGTAGCTTCCATATATAAAAAGTATTCACACCTAGAAAAAAAGATCGGACTCAAAAAAATAGAGTTGAATAGTTTTGATATCTGTGCAATCAGAAATAAGATGTACATAGAAAAGAGGTGTCTACCTTGGTAAAATTATTAACTGATAATTGTGGTACAACCCCAATAAATGTTACATTAATTTTAATGGGGTTGTACCACATTATGGAAAATAATCGGACGAATGGGATTTTGATTTAAAAATGTGGCTCTAAAAGAAAAATGTTAATGGAACGACATGACATTGTAGCCTGGAGGTACAGGTACTTAAATGTTTTGCGACAAAATCGTAAAGAAGGCCGAAATATACATATATATACGTACATATATTCACGCATCATACTCTGTAAAAAAAATGTTGGCAATCGAAAAATGAAGAAGGCATTTTAAAGAGTGATTCAGTTGGTGCATGATGGATTAGTGTTCATGTAGGTGGTGAAATGGGCTTTATACTAAATGATTCAGGCGGCTACCTTGGTGACATGAACAGAACACATTTTATGAAATTGTTACTATACAAACTTATAACTAATTTACCGCATAAAAGTATAATGGTGATGGATTACACGTCCTATCATTCTATAAAGGTGAATAAGGCACCAATATTGAGTTCCACTAAATCTGATACAAAATTGGATCAGAAGCAGTTATGTTATGTGCCTACTATGATGAAAGCTCATCATCATCATTGCAGCCCTTCACAAGTCCACTGCTGAACATAGGCCTCCCCCAAGGTATGCCACAAAGCACGGT
>DWHP01000627.1:0-18847 GCA_018247895.1 Parnassius honrathi
AGGCTTCTGCACTCGTACTGAAGAGACAAACAAAATGGCGGTCGTGATCACGAGGTGGACGCAGTGTTGACAGATTTCCACTCGCGAAAAGAATCTGTCTATAATCGATTTTATACGATTCTTTTAGTCACGTCACTATGTAAAAAAGTAGAAATAAAACTATAGAACGTAAACGCAAAACGGCAGTAAAATATTATTATCTTTTAAAGTTTTAATTATTTCAGCACGATGTCTAAAAACAATATGTTGATTGTATGTGTGAATTAATTGTATAATGATTTAGATTGATTGTGTATTTTTAAATGACGATTTACGACCATATTTCAAATTATGCGAAACGTGAAGAGTTACGTTCTAAGAAGTGTCAAAATGTACTTCGTAATTGGAATAGAGTATAGATTGTGGTTATTATAGGTTATTGCATACCAGATTCGCCTTACTTTAATAATTATATAAATGAGCTTAAATAGTAACCAGTAAAAAATATATTTTATTTCTCCTACTTGAAACATATCTGTCGATAACGAGTTTAATTTTAGTAAACATGCACAAATAGTATATTCGTCCGATAGTCCCATGGTTGAAAAATTATTATTTATATAAGTATTGCTAAGACAAAACGACATCAATTCGTACAGCAAAAATAGGAGATGTCTCAGTTAGACGCACCAAAACAGTACCGTGCTTAATTCATGTGAATTTATAATCGTGCTTAGTGGCTTGTTAACGGCACAATCGAAATAACTGCTTGTTTTGGCTGTAAGATGTTCGTTTGTGTACACATTATGTATAATACCAGGTACCGCCAACTGGTCAGATTTTAAACCTTTATTTGCCCTCGCTGCCGTGATGAGTTTGTCGCGGATTATTTTCGTTGTAAATTTTATAATCACATTTTTTGGATGTGAACACTTTTTATCAAAGTGTGGCGCTCTATGGGCTGATACAGTGTCCGATTTGCTGACAGGGTGTTTGATGACACAACAAATCTTCTCAATAATAGATAGAAGGTTTTCATCACGTCGTTCTGGTAAGTTAGCAATCTCAACGTTATAAAGTCGTGCCTGTTGTTCCATTGCATCAATTTTATCTTGTAATAGGTGGCTGGTTACATCATCGCCCGATCTCAGCTGGCTTTCTACTTGTGTCAGACGCGTTTCAATACTATCCTGCCTTTCCATCGTATAAGATAAGGATTTGTCGATTGTATCCAATCTATCTCCTAACTCTTTAAAAGAGTTACTTATAGTCGCTGATATTTTCTTCAGCTCTCTATCAATAACTGTATCGATTGAATTTCTGATACTTTCGGCAATGGTGATGTCCAACTGTAATTTCCATGAACTGAGCTGATCATTAATTTTTTGCTCAACGAACTCAGTATCACTTTAACATTTTTATCATCAGGTTGCTTGCGTTTTCGGAGACTCACAAAAGTATTATCATCAGCGCCACGCTTTTCGGGTAGTTCTGGATTTGACGAATATTTTAGCCTCTGTGCCGGAGGTGTTGTTGGTGGTGGAGGACGCAGCATCGTATTAGTTCGAGTGTATGACAAAAACAAAAAATCGACTCTGTCCTTTCTTAGGGTGGTGAAGTATGCACGCTGCGCTGCAACGAGTCCAAAAAGCGATGCCAAAATAGGACAGAGAAAGTGATCCGAGTGAACAAACGATATGGCCACAATACGTCACTGTTACAGCAACACACACTATTTTCACACTTACACGTAAGACGATAAAGTATAAATTACAATGTTATATAATTTTGTAATAAATTTTTCACACGTCCTTTCTATATGGGTCCCGCACGACGAATCAGTGTTAGTGACATTTTAGTGGCTACATGAGCTCCGCCCACTCCCCCGTTCTATTATGTAAGTATGTATTATAGTATTCTATGGTCATATATTAAGATAGCTTTCATATTTTCTGACAACTATTAAAGTTTTTGCGAGAGTCCCGGTTTCATAGTTCGCATGGGTAAATGAACAGGCTCTTGTGAAAAATTACTTTAAATATCAAAGAAAGCAAATTTTATACATGGGTTTATTTTAATTTTAACTTGAATAGAACTGCAGATAGAATCTTAAAAGTCATCTCCGTAAGCCGGTAATGAAACCGATTTAAACGTAAATTTCGTGGTAGGTACGTAAGCAACCCAAATTAGATCCGTGCCGACTCCACTCACATTTTAAGTGAAATTTGAAGATTCGGTTAACCACGTTCTCGGTGGTGAAGAAAATCATCGCAAGGAAACCTGCATTTATCTGAGAAGTAAAAAAAAATACTTTGGAAATCATTTATAGGTATAGGTATGTGTAGTCGTTAATCCCGCATTGGAGTCAACAACTCCTTTTTGACTTTAAAACTCGATGTGCCCTCTGCCCAGTAGTGGGATATATTTAGGCTGCTACTTTTTTACTTTTAATAGGGCTATTCACTATTGATCATAGGCTTTCCCGTTGTTTGTCAAATTGACCGGGTATTGGCAGCAGCATTCACGCCTGGCAAGTGGGTTGGCAACCGCAGCTCTTTATTACTTTGAGCTGTTGTCAGGAAGGTGACACTACCCATCCTCTATTTCATTTCCCTCTGACGCCTCTTAAGACACCCATCGGACGAAATGGGGTAGTGGTTTCTTTTTCGCCGCCTCTACATGGCTATTATATTATTTCTACTCCCGTTCATCAATTGGATTTCCTCCACAAACTGCCAAATAAGTTGGATATTTGCCATAGTTGCCACGATTAGCATGCGAGTTGCCAACTGCATATTTTTATTATTTTGAACTATGTTCAGAAGGACGCTCCTGCACATCTTATGTAGATTTCTACTCTTTTTCATGAATTTAGTTATTCTTAAACGTTCACCGTGAATAGAACAAAAATACTGGCATGTGATGCTAATCAATATTAAGAGGAAATAATATGTGAGCTCAAACTGCGATAGCTCCCGCGCCCCGCAGGCTCGCAAGTTTTCATTGGGGGCGCGCAGGGTTTCTTCACGAAAACCGCACACAGTAATTTATGTTACTAAACCTCAAGGAATCAAACGAAAATAAATGAATAGGAAAGTACTCACTTAGATATCGCAAGCATATTTTATTTCGCCAACCCGTTTTTTTCCATTATAAATTTATTTCCCATTGTTATAAATCACTAAAATATACTCGAACGTAAGCGCGCGCGCCAGCAAGCGACGCAGGTTTCCCCTCCGACGGCCGAACCTAGGACTAGCTTGGTGTGTGATCGAGGAGAGGAGAAGGGCCACGGGTCAGGATATGGTGGCTGTGCGAGAGTACATTTTAGGTATATCAAACCAAAGGTTAATTCGGAAAATTTAAAAAATATTTATCATACTGTTACACTATTATTCAAAATCTGGTAACCTCACATGAATAATTAAAAGTCGCCAGTGTTTTTTCTGAGGTAACTATGGAATTTTTTTCTATTGAAAAAATTTCAAGGAATCGTGTTTCTGAAAAATATTTTGCATCTTATAAATCCTTAATTTTTTGAATATGAATCACGAAACGAATCATTAAACACTGTAGATGCAACCGAGTTTTTTTAGTGGTAACTTTATATACTAAAACAGTTATTTAACTGCTGTTACCTCTTAATAAAAACCATGAAATTAAAACTTATTTTATCAAAACTATATTATCAACTTTAATAATGAATATTATGTAAATAACGCATTTCCGATTCCAGAATAATTTTCCCTCCATAAAGGCACATCGGAAGACGTTCCCGATATGAGAAAGGTGTTACTTTACGTATAATATTTATGCGTTTCGGATAAACTGATGTGTGATACTGATGTGTCTCTACAAGTGATCCAGTTTTGCTAATTTTAGTACGAAATAGTATCATTGATGTTTCTAAATTCAAGCCCACGTGAGCGAAGCCGCGTGTAAAAAGCTTTTTTCCCACAACGGTTGTCGGTTCTTCGAGCTATATGGCCGGCCCATTGCCACTTCAGCTTACTAATCCGTTGGGCTATGTCGGTCACTCTGGTTCTACTGCGGATATCCCCATTTCTAAGTTAATTTTTACTTATAATAGTGATAATTGATTTGACCAATTTTCACTAATATTATGAGGCAGTAACGCTTCTTTGTCAGTTTGGTTTTGAAATAGTCATGTCAGTCATGGAAACAACTTGCAACTGTAAAAGACTAATTTTATCTTTTGACCACATATAAGATACAAAAACATTTCATTTACTAATTAGTAAATTTTATTCAAAATATTAAATGTAAAATGTTAAAAACTGTGCAATAAATAAATAAACACGAAGATAAAAAAATATATTATTTGTGTTTGATTGAAACTGAATGACCTACGCTCCGTCCCACGACCGACAAAATCGAGTAAGTCTCACAGATCACTGAGTCCTGAAATTCGAAATCATCCATTTGAACTACCGACCCGAATGACTCGGTTTTTAAGACGAATCAATACTTGAATGATCGGGTCACAAGAAATGAACAAATGAAACATGTCTACCTGTAGGGACTAAGATGAAAATGTCTTTGGTTTTCTACATTCACCATACGATGCATAATGCTTAATAGATGTTTATAAGGCCTTCCGACGTGACACCCACGCTATCAAGTGATGGATTTACTTATGCCGCCATCATACATGCGGCCAACGCAAATTTGCATGTTGGATAAACAATGACTAAAATAAAAAACATAATTTGTTATTAGCAAGTACTAATTTAAATTTTATTTCGATCTGCGGCCCACCTCGACTGAGTCAATGCAAATTTTATTTTATTTTTTGTATAAAATAATGCATATTTTATTTTATTTTTTTGTATAAAATATACTTTATACCACTTATACTATTGCTCTTTATCGGTTCTGGCTACTCATGTTTATTGACACGAAAACAACCCCCTAAACTCAATAAAAGATATATTTGTAAATATATACATTAATAAATGATAAATTTTATTTATATTTAAAATGTATTTGAACCAATGATGAATGTTGGGTAAAATGGATAATTTTTGTATAAACATAAAAATTTTGACGGTTTTATCTTTATTTGTTATATATTAAAATTTACCTATTTCATATCAATAGTTGCGAGTAAATCAAAATTAAACTAACAAAACACTTTAACGGTCTTTTATAGTCCCTGTTTCTCTCTTCTTTAGGGGTACGTGAATAGGCATCGGAAGCGGCTGATCATTCACATCAGCCGTAATCATTAGCCCTAATATCATAAACGTTTAAGTCATAAATATGATAATGTACCATTTGCTAGTGCACTGCATTTAATACATATTATGTAATATAAATAAAGAATTTGTAATAGAAAAAACTTAAATGTTTATTTTCCTTACAGGACATGGCGAAGAGGACATCGAGACTAATTTTTGTTTCGACGTTATTTATATCCCTTGTCAATGCCGCGGTACCAGGATCATCGAGTGCCAATGAGATAAATCAAACGCAAAGAAAACGTTCCCCATATACTGGGGGAGCTTTATATCCACAGGCCACAGAGACACGGGACTTAAGAACATTAGATGGCATTTGGAACTTTAGAAAGTCCCCCTCAGATCCTGAGTATGGTTATCGAAATGGATGGTACGAGCAAGATCTGGAAAAGGTATTTATTTATCTATATTCAGTTTTACACTACTTTCCTTACTTTTCAATTACAAATAGCTGCTCACATAATGCACTGCTCTTTGGTTTGAACATTCACACAGTGTTTTAATTTGAAGTAATTATGTACGGATACAAAATTTCTTCTCTGCATTTTGTCAATAATTATTTCAGTTCAAATTATTTAAAAAAAACGTAATAACTGCAATCTATAATGATATTAATATATCTATCGACTGTTTCTGTAGTTCTCGGTGTCAAAACTTGAAGCCTGTTATAAAAAAGTGCTAAAAAAAACAGCGAATTTCGATTGCGATTCTTATCCTTATATCGCTTGCAAAGCTATTACCATTTGACATATCAAGATGGTGATGGGATGAATTTGCAAAATCAAACCGATTCATGGCTCTACATTTATGGCTCCTCGGCGGGGCTCATCATTGTGTAGCTGTCAATACTTATAAAATAGCAATCATACGGCATAAAAATGGTTGTTTTATTTGAGTATATAAATATCTTAGCTATTGTTATATAACGTGTATAATTTATACGTACGTAAGTCTGAAAATCAAGTACAACCCTACCAGATGGACTTGGCGGACCGCGAATTCAAATACTTACCTCACGGAATAAAAAAAATCACGGTCCCCAAAAAATATTCTGACGATTTTCAATCTGCATTTTAAGTATGTTAAACGCCTCCACGTTATAGGAGAAATTTCTAATGATGTAACCTTTTAAGCAAAAAAAAGAACAATGGCCAACTCTTTACAACTTTATTTCACACTAGTATTCTTTTACAAAAAATTTTCATGTACAGAGAAGTTTTCGTAGAGACAATTCCTTTATGTATCTGGCTTAGAGCTGCTATATATCGAGCTACACCGAAACATACTCCGCTATGAATTTGAAGCGTTGTGTTCCTATGTCTCCCTGCCAGTAACTCATTTCTACCGGCATGTAAAATATAAATGGAAGTAATATTATTCAAGAATTATACACGGTTAACGCGATATATATACTATAAAGTATATTTATACCTCCAGCTTTTTATATCACAATGATCACAATATACACAGTGGCATGTTCCGCCATCTACAGCGTTTAAGTAAAATCCCTTAAATTATAGTATTTCAGTGAATGCCAGGGATTTTTATAACATAAGGAATAAGGATTGAAAACAAGCTACAGTCCAAGTAAATTTAACACGAACGTTAGTACCTGAAGGTACGAAACCACCCCTATATGAATCCTAAATGCCTTTTATTACAGAAAATAACAGTGGAATCTTCGCTGTTTGGTGACAAACATAGAGAAAGATGGAATCTTACAGGATGTACTCCAGAAAGGGGAGCCTTAACATCTTATAAATCCTTATTATATTTATTTATTTTTACATTATTCTCCATGAAATATATAATTCCTTGTTCATTCAATCAAAAGACAGACAATTATTCGTTTCTAAAACTAATTTACTTAATTCTATAAGATAAAGCACGGTTAAGGAATAAAAGAGATAATAAATTAAATCATTTTTAAAAGGTATTTGTAAACAGCAATAACTTAGATTTCGGTTGAAATCTTGAACTTGACATAGAATACATACATATACACATTAAACTATCGAAGGTATTAGAACCGTTATCTCTACATTTTACACTTTGTTCTTTATAAAATACCATCGAAAAGGTATAAGAATATAAAGTAGTGGACAATAAAATTTGGCCACCTACCAATCCGGTTATCGTGACTTTGTTTCAAATAAAAACTTTTTAATTTTTATTTTATTGAATGTGTGTTAGTTTTTAAATTAAATAATGTATTTTCCAATCAAACAACTTTATTTTTTTAGCAATACACAAGAAAAATCAAAAATGAAGAAAAATTTACAACGACTTCACACTAATAAAAAAATTGTTTCGTTAATGTTGTGGCTTTGATAACACATACCATCCTTTTCATAACATGGATTGTATCAACTTTTTAATCGTAGATTGGGGTATGTATTCCCATTGCTCCAATAAAGCCGCTTTCAGCTGTTGCATGTTCTCCGGAGCTGGATCTCACTGTCTCTGGATTAAGGTCTGAACTTCATGCTGGCCGGTCCAGAACCAGTCTCTCCGGTTCTCGCAAGTAATATCTGACACACACTGCAGTGTGGGGGCGCGCAATATCGTGCATTAATTTAAATTCTTGACCGATAAAGCCTGAGTATGACACCATATGCTCTTCAAGAATGTCATTGATGTTGTGACGAATCAGCAGTCACACTTCCTCTATCTACGATAACCACATCTGTACGGACTTCTAAGCTTATACCTCCCCAGAACAAAACTGAGCCACCTCCAAAGTTTACCTTTTCAGATATAGCACATTGTAAATACAGTTCTCCCGGTCTACGTTATACTCTTTTGCGACCATCAGCACCATATAAACACATATGAGGCTCATCAGAAAAAAGTACACGCACCCATTGTACCACAATTTAATCACGGTGTTCACGAGCAAAATTTAACCATGCTACCATATAAGCTGTGGTAGGTTTAGGACCTGTTGCGGGTCTGTATGTTTTAAACCACGTTCTTTAAGGCGTATCATTAACGTCCTATCACTTACAGCGTTACCTCAGACATCTCTGAGCGGCTGCTGGAATTCTCCAACAGAATGGTGACGATTTCTGATTCCTGATGACATTACAAATCGATCATCCCGTTCAGATATCTTTTTCTTCGAATTGATCCAGGTTTTCTAATGTAGGCACCGGCTCCAGATATCTTTTGTGGACGTATTGAACCGTTGAGTGAGTTCCTTCACATTGTCGTGTTACATTTCGTTGGCTCATTCCAGTTTGTAACAACGTTACGATTCGACCAACTTCTGCTTCGCGTAGATCCATATTTATCAGTGAAAAGGAAGTGGGAGGTATAGAACCTATATCAGTAATACGAATTTACTGATAGTTTTCAATAGTCCTAGTGTTGTAACAAACACGTTGTACAGTATATTGGAAATCAGCAACGGTTTTAAGAGGATATGCGGGTGGGCTTCATTAATAGCAAATATTTTTTACGATATTGGCCCGACCCGGGATTCGAACCCGAGACCTCATCATCGACAGTCGCGTTTACAACCGCTAGAACAACGAGTCAATAAATTTAATGTTTCATTTGTATGTTTTTAACATCACTTATGTTCTCATTAACTGTTTCAAGTTAATTGTTATTTTAGCGTTTTATAATGGTCGAATGATGTATTCCGGGTCATTTTTTTGTTTTCCATCCGTAGTCTAAACTATTCGACTACATGAATATGCCACGGTATTTACGATCGCAGATCTGGACTTGTTGTAGCTTTGACACCGCTTCTGATCATCGGTCTAAGAATATTAGGGCATGTCATCGGGTTTTCTTGCGTTTCCCATAATCGCCTTTTACGTAGTAAGACTCCGTTTGTGCCTAAGAACCCGTCTGGGTACGTACCACTCATTCATTAAGGTAGGTGACGGTAATATGGTCACCTTAAGCTTTGCGCCCGTATAAAACCAAATCTAGGATGAGGACAGAGACAAAAACACAAAGTCGTATATATTATAGCGAATATATTTAAAAAAAAAGTAAACAAGCTTTTGCAATTATTAGGAACACTTCGAAAAATCAACCTAAATAAGACTAACACTATACCATACTAAAATCGACTAAAATATTTACTATTATGTTAACTGTCAAAATGGCGTCGATGAAGTAGCCCTTTTGACCCTTTAATATTTCATTGACTGATGAAAAGCTGTCGTATCACAGAGTCATCTATGCAAACAAAGCTGTAGTTTTTGAGTTATAAGAAAGTGACCATATTGACCGGATCACCGTATTACCCTCACATACTATAATTACAATTGCGGCCAAGTGCCGTCACTGCTGTGTTCAGATCTGAGGAGCTTAGAGAGCCAATATACCAACATAATAATAGACTGTGAGGCATTCCGTCTTAGTGTTCGAAAGTGACAACACATCTGTAGACATCTTCATATAAATTTACTTTCAGATGGACTGTTAGCTAGACACTACAATGTTATTTAAAAACCCACTCACGACGTGTCAATGATTACAGTGCTTCACAAGTCCACTGTTGAACATAGTCTTCCCCCAAGAGGTGCCACGACGCACGATTCTGATTCGATCGCATCTATCGACTTTCTGCATGTCTTACCGGATCGTTACTCCATCTAACATCTAGCGAGGGGATGCCCCACAATTCACCCACCAGTACGAAGTTACCCAACGGATTATCTATAATAATCAATCGTAATTCAGACAGGTCCAATAATCAAGATGCCAGTACCGTCGTCCTATAATGACGTAGGTGAGGATGCTTCTTTGAGGGACCATGTGGGCTTGGTGTGGTACGACCGGCGCTTCCACGTGCCGCCCTGGTGGCTGCAAAATGGACAGCGCGTGTGGCTGCGATTCAGCAGCGTACATTACGCGGCACAAGTGGTGAGTTAATTTTTATTAACTTATTATTAAAGGACGTTTAAAGGAACTATTTTATTTATATATGTGGTTGAGCTATGATGCAGCTATATTATTATTGTAGCACGAATTGGTCGGTTCGACCGGGGTAGGACCACGCTGTACCGAATACCAGCGTAAAATAGCAGCTTAATGCTGTTGTGTTGCGTATGGTGAGTGACCATCTCAGTTCTCAGGGGTGACGACGCATCTGCATTTTATTTCTTAACTGAGTATAAATGTAGATGTCTGTGGGTCACAGCATCCACATACCATCAGGTGGACTGTGTGCTCGTTTGGCGCCCTTACTCTATTAAAAAAAATCTGGGAATGGTCACGCACAAAAACCCAACACAGAAACAGCACTATCTCATATCCAACTTTCGATTCAACGCCAACAAGTGGATGAATTGTACTGATACACAAACGTCTATGAGTCGAGACGGTGACAGATTCGTAAGCGCATAGTCTACTCATGGCCAATAGATGACAACTAGTAACAATTAAAAAAAAAGTTAAAATTTTATAAAAATAATATTAAAAAGGGTCTTAATGAGTGATATTTATATTAATAACATTCATGTGTATCACATACATACTTGAATGGTTATAATTCCTAGGAACATGGAGATCGTCATTACGCTTTTCCTATAATATATCGAATTATTTAACCGTCAAATTATTCTTGCTGCTTTTACAACTTGGACAAAGATAGTTTCCCAACCAGTAATAATTAAAAAATATAATTTAATATAATTATACACATACGGAAGGAAGTAGAGTGAAACCCACGTCCAACAGTGAGCTCTTACGGGCTTATGAAAAAGAAGTTGAATACACAAAGTCGCAGGCTCAAATTCCGAACAGTACAAATGTCTATACTTAATACCTATAGCCTGCAAAAGAATTGTTTCAGCTCTGGTTGTTTGTCCAGAATCCACTTGTTTACGTATGTAAAACGAAGAAAAATCTAATGTGGGAATAATGCTATCCTTCACACTAGATTACAAAATATCGTATTCTAAGAATCATTTCATCTTTATAGAATACAAAATATTCTATTCTATGATCAGTAATATGGTCATCAAGCTTATGTATGCAGTAAACAATATACATTATGTGACAAAAGACCCTCAAGAGCAATTTAACACACACAACTACGCTTTCAAGTACTAGACCGCCACAAACCCCGTCGTCCGCAATAAATGAGGTGCAGTTCAAACTGGAGGTGTCCGCGTCATTCATCTGTCGCTAGGCAATTGCTGTATAATTGGACAATTTGTCAAACATGACCGGTCTCGCGACTTGCTCCCGCGTGACCTGCGAATCGCACGATAAGCGATGACCTGGAATAGTACACTGGCGATAGTTGTCTGCGTAATTTACCGAAAAGCATACTTAACTACTTAATGTAGTCATTTTTTTAATCAAAAATTTCTTTAGAATCGTGATTTGAAAATCAGTGAAACGAAAACACAGCACTAAAAAGAGAAAAACTTGTAAATCTATAGGATTTAACCTGCGAGAGAATGAGATAGAATACAACATACAGTGTTTCCTATCTATAATATAATATAATAATGCATAATATAATTTTAAACTTGTTAATAAATATTATAATAAGTTAACCCCACAATTGTCCTGCTCCTGATACGCATTAGTCTCACACTCTCAGATGTTTAGTTTTCTGAAGGTTTTACTTCAACAACGAGTCTGAACTGCACAGGTGTGTTTTTTCTAATTTACTGACTTTCCATTTTCGATGTAGGGTAATAGACATCAACAGTACGCTACGAACTGGCCTCATAATTGAAATTATTATGAAGCTGTAGGTGCGCAGCGTTGTTCCAAGGGTTAACTTCCGATATCTTTACCTACAATGGGACTTATAAAAAGCAGAATATGTTACGATACAATAGATAATGCAAATTAAACACACTTTAGTAATAATATTATATGTTAAACAAATTAGCGATCCGCCCGGCTTCGTACGAGTGAGATTTCTAGATGTCGACAAAAGCACCACCTACCGGGTCCAATTGTTAATCAAAACCATCCAGGGACTCACTCAAACATATACAAAAAATTTCATCCAATTCAGTCAAGCCACTTTCGTGTTTTAGCGAGAATAACGGACAGAAATTGATTTTTATTTAGAGTTTACTTATAAATAAGACTGAGTGTAACAGCTATTTTAACTACTCTTACTTAAGCCTTTACAAAACTGTCACATGATCCTATACAGACCTAATATTTACTTTTCTATTTTAAAATAGGTACCTAAGTTATTCTTCAAACATTTTCTTTAAAATTGTCTTTAAAACAATGTAACAACTGCCGATTATACCTCATTGCGTAGTACTATTATTTATTTCTTTAGCCATAGCCTTTGAGCTCTCAGCTATCACAGCTCTCTTAGGGTAGTTCGCTAATATATAGAGAGAGAGAGAGCATTTTTTATACCGATGGTCAGTGGATGATGTGGCCTGTAGGTACGATGTGGTGAGATGTAATGCATAGTGAGGCCTTGATAACTCTTGAAAACTTGATAGAATGCATAGTTACCAGTAAAAAGTGTCTTCGGTTCTCTACACTAACATTATTAAACGCATTAATCTGCATTGCAGGCTGGTTATTCAGGTAGAGGGTAATTCCTTTTCCGGTAGAACCGACTCACTTATTCTGCAACCGTAATATAACAGCAGCGTGGATCTTCCACATTGAAAAGCTAACATAATTACGGGCAACCAACTTCAAACTAAAAAAGTCCACGAAACTTTATGTTTTTCTTTGAGAGCTTAGTCCTTATCTGGTCCATTTGACTCATCCAGACTGCAATCGTAATACATGGTTTCATTTTTTTCTATTTTTTAATTATTATTCTGATATAGGTAATGATGTACTCGTAGCCTGAAATGGTTAAAGGCGCTGACTTAACAAAAGCCTTTTCACTCTTGCCTCGAAGACAACCACGTTGTAATTGGATGGAAACACAGATGTTATCAACTTATTCCACTCCTTTGCTGTACGCATGATGAACGATGTAGCAAACCATTTAGTTCGAATTTGTGGTAAGTCAACAACAAAAGGGTGGAAGACCGTCCGAACATCTGGTTGTCCGATGTAGAAGAGAGAGGGATGAATTGAATTATATAATTCCTGCGCGCATTCTCCGAAATGCATCCTGTAAAAAACTGAAAGGCCGGCTACTTTGCGCCTGTGTTTGAGGCTGGTAATATTGGTTTTAACCAAATTTAGGTCACCGATAAACCTCTTAGCTGGCCTTTTGGTTGAGTCCAAAACTACTAGGTGGCATTTTGCAGCAACAGCCCACATATGACAGCAATACTCCACGCACGACCGGACTTGCGCTTTATACAAAGTAAGCAGCTGTCCCGGCGTGAAGTATCGACGCACCTTAGCAAGGACTCCTAGCTTCATTGCAG
Source organism: Parnassius honrathi (assembly GCA_018247895.1). NCBI lineage: Eukaryota > Metazoa > Arthropoda > Insecta > Lepidoptera > Papilionidae > Parnassius > Parnassius honrathi. The sequence goes on from DWHP01000627.1 coordinate 13,586, forward strand.
CTGCTTTGGCCATAAACTCAATGAACCACCCGAATATCTAATATAATAATCGGATCATCAGCCATCGCTTCGTCGACAAACCGGAGAGACCGTTCACTCAGAAAGTTCTCTACCCAGTCAATCGGATCAGCAGTACACCGTACAGCCGTACGCTGGAAGCGTACCCAAAAGGCTAGCGTGCCAAACCCTGTCAAAGGGCTTCGAGACAACAAGGGAAACAGAAAGTGCTTCCTCACTGTTCTCGAGTGCCTCAACCCATACGTGTGTGGCATGTGCTAGAAGGACACCACCTGACCGATTTCAGCGGAACCCGTATTGCCGGTCACTAAGGAGGTCAATCTGTTCTAGGTATGCCATTAAGCGGGCGTTCAATACACGCTCCGTAATCTTGCAGAGTATGAAAGTAATTGAGATTGGCCGATAATTGGCACGGCTGTATTTTTTGGAAGAGGCTGCACGTTGGCTTCTTTTTTGGCACTATTCCAGACCGAACAGACAACAACTTAGATGCGCAAAACTTTATAGCTCGTATACCATTCATCTACTAGCTTTATTCACGTCTAGACACCGCAAAGTTTTAAGAACCTTCTTATTTCCTTTTACGCTCGTGGCAACATCAACAGAACACTATATGCACGCGGTCATTTGCAAGTCGATCGTAAAGTGCAATTTACGGGACATTGTAGTGATATCGAGATTCACCACAATGCCTCGTTTAGAATCGAATACAAATCATGTCGCGGTTGCTGACTTCTAACGTATTTAAATTATATGCTTATATATAAAGTGCGTTCACGATTTATTTGATGAACACGAAGACCAACAAAGTATAATGATATTAAGTAAAACAATTGTCATAGTATAGTACTATGATAATTGTACGTAAACTATTGATTTGATTGTCTAATTCAGTTTAGAGAGCTTTTTCTTTTTCGTTGTTTCATTACAATTCAGTATAGGATTTAGGGTTAGAGGATTATATTATTGCAGATATGAATACTGGTTACAATCATAGAATTTGTGTATTGTGTATTGTGTATTCTATGGTTACAATCGTTTTCTATGTTTAAGCCTAAAGTGTAATCGTTAAGCTCATTAAGTTCACGCATTCTTATCTTTAAAATAATCATGTAATAATATCCTTTCATCGTTAGAATGATTTTTACATGTGCCTTGAATTTATGCAACGACAAATTGGTAATATTACAGGGAATTTGTTAAGAAGTTATCAGACCTTTTACGTAGTATATTCAATATCAGCTGCTAATCACCACAGAAATAATAGGATCTTGAACCATCGACATTAGTTAGTAGCCTAATTTTTAACTGCGGTAACAGCGGAACTAAAACTAAGTCTCCTTGACAAGGTATCAGTTATATTCTCTTCGTTGCAGACTACAATCTAAAGTGATACCATGATGAACTGTGAAATCTGCTAATTTTTAGTAGTATTTGATCATTCAATTATTACAAATATGATTATATAGTAACTTGACTTACATCTGATAAAGGAAATTTAAAGCGTATCGTCTTATTGTTATGCTGTTAAATAAACGTTGTAAAACCAGGGTAATGCTTCAAATATAGTATCATTTACATCGTAATTTAGGTTTTTACCTCTCACAACTTTGAACACCAAAGAAATATAATCAGTAAACAATACTGTTTCTCATAAGTTTTAAAACATAGAAAGGATGACCGTTTATATATTAAAAATAGCAATTGCCTCAATAATGCATGGCATAATTAAGTGTTGAGACTTGCAATCCAGTCGACAGGTATGATTTTATAAATTTAACGGAGTTTCTAAAACATCCTAATGCCTCAATTAATTTAACAGTATATCATGATTAACGCAATCGAAAACCCTTTTTATAGGTATGTATAGACATGTATTTGGGAAATACAATGCTCTCGTCATCAGGACATAATTTATTAATTAAAATCGTTTATTTTTCTTAAATACTCGGTGTAATATCTATATGAAAATATGAGATTTTAATTTATATTAAATGTGCAGAAATTAATTAGTTTGTAGCTTGTTGCAGAAATATCGTCTTTAGCCGTTTTAGCGGGTCTTGTGTTGAAGCTCAGCTAAAGATGGCCGGTGTTTATTGCATGACCAGTGCTGTCGTCTCGTCCGCATAACAATGAATGTTATCAGTTTGCAACATATCATTGATATGCAGATAAAACAGCGTCGGTGATAGCATGCAGCCTTGTGGAACACAAGCGTTAATTGGCTTGTAATCAAAGCATGCATCGTCTACTACGACCTTGATGCTCCGAACTGCAAGAAAATTGGTGATCTAATTCCACAGTTTCTCGGGAAACCCATAGGAAGACAGCTTCGTAAGCCAGCGCTTTGTGCCACACCCGATCGAAGGTTTTCGATGTGTCCAAACTAACGGATGACGCCTCCACCTTGGACTCTACTGCCTTCGTTCATTTATGAGTTAGGTAGCCCAGAAGATTACCAGCTGAGCGACCACAACGGAAATCGTACTGGAGGTCACCAATCAGCTGGTGATCTTCAAGGTACCGCAAAGGCTGACTGTTAATAATGGACTCCATTATTTTACAGAACAAGTAAGGTGATGGCGACAGGTCTATGATTGGATGGATCAGAGCGGTTACCTTTTTCAGGGGTCGGGTGCACGAAAGCTGTCTTCCATGTTTTCGGGACTATGCCTTGGGAGTAGAAGTATCGGAAAAGACGCGTTAAAACCGGAGCCAACTCCGGAGCACTCTCCAGTACAATAGGAGGGACGCCATTAGGCCCACTCGACTTGTTGACGTCCAGGGAGAGCTTCTGCGCACCGTGCGTTGGGTAACCAGCACATCCTGCATGGAGCACTCACATCGCGGAGTTATGAGCGATGTGTTCCCCCCATCATCAAGAGTCAAAATGGACGGAAAGAGAGTGCCCAGCAGATCGGCTTTGTCCTTTGCGGCATGGGCCAGTAAGTTGTCTTCCCTGTGTAGAGATGGGATAGATGGCTGACAGAAGTTTCCTTGGACAGCCTTAGTGAGAAACCAGAATGCACGTGTTCCCGAAGGAAGACTTTGTCTTGACAATGACATTTTTAAAGGACCGGGAGGTGGAATTATACTTTATTTTAAGAGCGCTGGTATTTTCATCCCGACACGTCGATGCGTGTGCCCAAACCCGGTAACACTCTTGCTTATGACGTAACGCAAATTTGCAGGAGCAACCAAACCATCACCACCCAAGGCTAGGTTCTGCCTCCGATTGGTTCCACAGATGATGGAATAAAAAATCTCATTCGCTGTAGCAACACATCAACGACAAAATCAACAACAACGCTGCGATCGTCCGTCGAGAAGCAAACCCGCCTCCAAGGGTAGGATGCAAAAAACGATTGCATCCCATACCAATCGGCTGACCTATAATGCCTAACACGGCGGCAACCTGCAGAACGCAACCGCGATGGGAGCGTGAGTGGCACCGTACTCTGGTGTGCTGTGCTGTGCACCGTAAGCTGCGAGAAATACAATATCAAAAGTTACTTTTTAAAGAAAAACTGCGTATACTCAGAACATAAAGGAAATATGTGTTCCATTACATAACTGATATACAAACATGAGCATGGCATAGAATATGACGAAGGATAAAGAAATCGTCTCATTTCTGAACGAATGTTCGTTGAACGCGGTTCGTTCAACGCGATGCATCTTAAAACAATTTACGTGCTAGAGCCGTGTTGTTGTGACTATATTATTGTTATCGAACGGGTCGTCTGGACCGGGGAAGGACCACGACCTCACCGCGGCTCCACATTATCGCCGTGAAGCTCCGTAAACAGGCATGAACGTGAATATGGATGGTTTTCGCAGGATTCGCGCGTGTTCACACCTGTTCCCCGATCAGAGTCGGTATTTTGTCCCGCGACAAAGGCTTCACGCGCCCTTCGAGTAGCGTTCACGCATACACATCCACATTCACGGCCCCGTGCCATTTAGTTTCGGACTACAAAGGCGTACGGACGATGTTTTTTTTTTTCATCATACGCCATCTTCTTTTCATCCAACGCTTTCTAATGAATGTCTTGTTTTGGACGTCTAAATAGTGGTATGTTACCGCAGCAAATATAGTTATTGCCGCAGCAGCTTCTACGTCCGTTTCGCGGCGGGTTTCACGATCGATTGTGAGCATCCCGTGAATGTGGAGGACACGACTTATGCCGTGAATTCATGGCATACATTCGAGCGTGAATTCACGGCGATAATGTGGAGACGCCATCGCAGAATACCTGGATAAAATAGAAGCTTTATGCTGCTGTGTTTCGTATAGTGAGTGTAAAGTCCGGTTCTCTACACTCACTATACGAAACACAGCAGCATAAAGCTTCTATTTTATCCAGGTATTCTGCGATGGCGGCTCCACGTTATCGCCGTGAATTCACGCTCGAATTTATGCCATGAATTCACGGCATAAGTCGTGCCCTTATTATTGGTTACGTGGCATTCCATCTTAGTCCTCAGGGGTGACAACGCATCTAGATTCTGACTCTCAATCTAGGATAGTTGTGAATGTCTACATGCACACAGTCTACGGGCACAGCGTACACTTACCATCAAGTGGACTGTGTGCTCGCTCTTTTTCTATGAAAAAGTTCTGACGTGACGCACTGAGCTTCGCGAAGGCTGCACAGTCTGTGGACTAGTGAAATTAATAAATTATCCAAAGTTCAATAGAGAAAATTTCTGCGTACTACCATCCACTTGAGAACCAATAATTTTAAAAAAATGAATGCTAAACCAAACGTACCACTGCAAGACTTTATTACACTGTGTACTGTGAGCTCGTTCTGCTTTCCAGGTTATTTATAATATCGCGATGTCAAGTAAAGCACCCGGAACGTCGGGAATTAAAATAAATAAAATTAATTAAATTAATCGCGATAATAATCCTTAAAATAGTTTTATTAAGTTGTGTTGTATTTCTGACACAGCATCCTTAGGTGTAATGTAGTTGTTATTAAACGCGACCCCACGTTATGACTCCCGGCATGTGTTTACAAATTATATCCTTTTTTTATACCGATATATTCCGTCTAAGGTTCACCGCTGAACACAGGCCTACCCCATACATTGTCTCATAGGAGGGGTATTTATCTATACATTCATATTTATACATATTATACATACACCACACATACATTTTATACGTGGTAGAGCCATGCTGCAGTTATATTAGTAGTATAGTTGTAGCACAAATGGGTCGGCTCGACCGGGGAA
>DWHP01000628.1:0-18840 GCA_018247895.1 Parnassius honrathi
CATTGGTGCCGGCGGGGATCGAACCCGGGTTACTCGCGTTCTGTTATATTTACAGCGAGCGTTAACCATCTGAGCTGTCACGGCTCCAATTAATACTACATGACAATTAGACAAAATTATGACAATTATTATACGTACACGTACACTATATCTTTATTATCTTTAATATTTTCCTATTATTAATATATTATTTAATTATTTCAATTAGAAACTGACATCAGAAGAGAAAAAATAATAATGTTCTTAATGAACGTTGCAATTACTATTTTATATTTTGTATGCCTACTGGCGGGACAGAGGTTACAATGTACGTTGTATTGTATTTTACTATATGTATACATAATACATATCTGGAAATTAACCTATGTTCGCAAAATAAACTGATTTGATTTAAGCTATAGAGCCTCTTAAAGAAACAGACATACATAAATCCACTTGAAAAATATTACTCCCCCCCCCCATCAGGGGCAATAGGATACAGATTAAAACAAAAGGTGATGAGAATGGTTGGAAAAAGGTGCAGATCAGGTTTTGTCATTATATAAAAGTGTTAAGTGATCTAACAAAATGTAATGACAATGGTTTGAAAAAGGTGCAGATCAGGTCTTATCATTATATAAAACAGTTAAACGATCTAACAAAAGGTATTGCGTTCAAGTTTAAATTAGTAAATGTTGTTATTATCAGATAAAGGAAGGAGATAAAATAAAGTACTAGATTGTTGTTTACCTGGAATTTGCGTTTGACCGCTTAAAACATGTACAACTTTGGAAATGCCTATTAAATAGTTCATAAGTTATTGCTGAACAAAAGCCTCCCCCATAGATCGCCTCGTAGGGGGAAATTTGTCTTAGTTGCCACACTTGGCAAGCGGGTTGGCGACCGCAATTTTTTTATTATTTTAAGTTATTATCAGTAAAATTTTGCTTTTTGTCGCGTCTTACGACACTCACAGAGCATACGAGATTGTGAAGATAAACGTATATACTTTATGCGGCTGAATTATGATCGGTTAGTATCGCTTACCTTTTAACTTCCCGCTAAAAAAAAATAAAGTTATGGTTTTTACTCCGTTTTTCGATTTTTTTTATTTAGGATAGGGTGACAAACGAGCACACAGTCCACCTGATGTTAGGTGGTTTCTGTGGCCCATAGACATCTACATCTATCCTCGACTACGAATCAAAATGCTGATGCGTTGTTACCCGTGTGGACTTAGACAGAATGCCTCATTTCCAGTAAAAATAGTCTCCGGTTCTCTACACTCACCATACGAAACAGCAGCATTAAGCGACTATTTGACGCTGGTATTCTGTGAGAGCGTGGTCCCTCCCCGGTCGAGCCGACCCATTCGTGCTACAACTATACTACTATACTTTGATCACATCATAAACAATAAAATGCTGTTATTATATATTCCTATACAAAAAAGCAACTTAGCATTGAGTTACGGCACTAAGGGCCATGGGTTTGAATCCCGCATGAAACAAGTAGTTGTATGGGCTACAGATAATTGTTCAAGGTCTGGATGTTTGTTCTCGTACAATTTAAGCTTGTAAACTGACCCCACGATACAGGAGAAAATCCCAGTGTGGAAGATTTTAAAAATATATATAAACCTAGGACTTTTGAGCTCAATATAGATATACATAACACTGAAATATATACAATATTAAACTACAGTACCACAATTTTTTAAAAAAAACTTTAGTTTTAGTGTAAGTTAATTATCAAACAGTCATATTACCCGCAGTTTAGTGCAAAGAAATCTGGCTGCATTTCCTCGCTGAATGGCTATACTTAGCCTTTGAGCGAGGAAAGAACCAGACCTCTTATCACCGGCAGCGACGACCAGTCGCGGATAGAGTTCCTTTAAAGCTTCACCGCACGTGAACCGCACGGACCGAGAGTTTTTACAACAAGTGACTCAAATATGTCATCATTTCTTAGATACTCATATTTGCGCCACTTAATCAGTACAGCTGCCTCTGATGCCGCCCCAGCTCTAAACGAGGTGCCCCTGAGATGAGAGGCCGGCGGTGTCTACGCAAGAAGCTTGCAACGCTTTATCTCTCTCCCAAGAGACCAAAGTCATACCATGGGGTGTCTTGTTATCGTCTTTCCACACGGCTCAGTACTCCTTTGTATTATACAGTGCATACTTTCACAACTACAGCCTTTATACTCGTACTTCACACAGGTCTCTTGTAAGATTTTCTTATTTTTGAGTGCTTGTGAGGTAGGAATGAGTCACCCGCGCTGTATCAATTCATGTTAGCCGATTTCAATTCATATTACGTTTCTTAGGCATTTAGGTTTCGTCGCGAATATTCTGAATTTGTTAAATTCTTTTTTCTTCAGCACTTAAAATAATTATGATAAACAATTTCGTTGGTTATAATCCGACTGAATACAAAAATAAAACCCCTGAACCTTTATTAATGTAACTGTAATTTTTTATTCGTTTATATGTTGTATTTTATCCTATGAAAATTTTTTATCTGAGAATTGAAAAATTGGCCCTTAGGAGCAGTTTACAAATAAGACAGCGGATTCAAATCCACGAATTCGTGAACTTCGCATTTCGGATTCTTATTAGATTACTGTCATTATTATCCATATTTCAACAAGTTTAGGCAGGTTTCTCTAATGTATTGAAGATTTTTTTTATTAGTTGCCCTGTTTTATTATTTATTTGATAATTATTTTAATGGTCTCAACAAAAATTCACATCAAAATAACAACTTATAGCTTCGTGCGAAATTTCTTCGACCAATCGTTCTATTGACCAGATACGAAAACACAATAAACGTTTCTCTAATGGAGAAAAAGTATCAAACGATGGGCGTTATAGTACTATAAAAGAACCACTAGCTTTCGTTCAGTTTATGTTCGAACACACTAACATTATTAGAGTATTTCGTTGAAATTGTAAATTTGACCTATATTAAGGTCGGAAATTGTAAAAATATGTTTAAAAATTATTTTTCTAAATTATATAAACAGAATACTAGCGTAAAATACTGCTGCGTATGGTGCGTGCAGAGAACTGAAAAACCTTTTTGCTATAACGCATAAGTACTATCTCAGTTCTTAGGGATGACAACGCATATGCATTTTAATTCTTAATCAGTGATAGATTCTGCACTCCTGTCACTCTTACTTGTATAAAACTAATTTAGCTCATCTTTTAAAGAAAGCGTTAAATAACGCATATTCAAAAAAAAAACACATGTAAATACACCACCATAGGAAGCGGGCTGTTGAGTCTTGTTGACTTTATAGAATTGATAAACCACTATTTGGAACGGCAAAACCATGACGAAGGAATCCTTATTGTTTGTATAAAACTGCGTCAGTTTAAGCTTCCAACGATTATATCCTCATTACATACCTATAATATACTTAAATTACATGCCGGCGAGCAATTAAATCCAAAATGATTACTCGTGGGTTATATGCAACTAGATTCATGCGAGATTCGAAACCGCGGCCTGCAGGAAAAATCCGAGCCAATGCGCTATCAAGACGCCGAATATAAAAAGTAGCTTTACCCCATAATCCTATAATATTGTGTACGTATTAAATTACCTTGTTGATCTCTTATTTATTCTCTAGTCAATATCTTATAAATCGAACATATTTAATTGAGTCTGGCATTTTAATATTTATCATGAACGTCAAAATTTACCATAGATCTTCGAAGATTGAGACCAATAGAGAAAAAAAACGGACAAAAAATTGTAGGTTAATTTTGTCCTGTTTTTTTAAAGTGAAAAATAGATTATCATTTTACATAAGAACATTTATAATTTTAATCCCAGTATTGAAATTCTATAATAACACTATACTTAATTTTACTTATTTATAGACTTTTAGATGCAACAAATGCCTAATTTTAATTTATAATTTATAAGAATAAATTTTCAATGAAAACATGAAATAAGTGCTGCGTAATTTCAGTGAGTGATTGTTATAATTACCATTGCATAACCTAATTTTAACAGATGTTATTTTAAAACTAAAAAAATACTTTTAAAGCAATCCATAAATGTATGTTAACATTATCTCATTCCAATTAAAGTTAGACAACAAAACTTATTACATCACTCATGTAAGACAAAGGTTTTCCTAAACTTGTTTTGAATATTTTCCAATATTCAACGTGCAGACCATCAGTGCGATTGTATGGCCCTGGTGGTTTCATAATTACGTTATACTTTTATCAAACGATGATGATGAATATCTTGTAACAAGTCTGTTGAAAACAGGTCTCAGTCAAGTATTGCCACAAAGCACGGTAATCAGCAGGCAAACCAATTCATTTCTACATATCTTACCAGGATCATAATGAAAAAATAATGCCCTTGCAAAGAGACTCCCACCGGCAAACGATTCCCACCAGCGCTACAAATCAAGCTTACAACATTATTCCACATCATATTATAACATTAATATACTTGATGCTGTTTCTCGTTATTAGTCTGTAAAAATTTATTTCAGTGACTGCTGGATGGATTTTTCCGATCGCTTGAACCTCGTGTATCACTCGCCAGGGTGCATTGAATTGTCATTCCAGAAAAAGATAGCAATTTTATTCTAACAACAACAGTTTTTTGTTTGGGACATATATTACTATTCTAAATAACAATTATTATCCTACGAATATGAAAAACGATGGGGGAACTTTTTTCACGTGTGGTGCTTTCGTACCAATAAGGGAGACGTCTGATTAGATGAAGTCATAACATTAGGAGACAAGTAGGAAATAGTTGAATGCATATAACTCAGAAGCAGCTCTGTATCATTCGATGAACAAAACTAGTTTTATTGATATATGTCCTGTCGTGATGCAAAGCTCTCAAAATATCTGAAATATAAGAATATAAAGTTAATAAGATTCGATAAAACCCGTAAACGTTAGTTTTGATTAATTGTCTTATGTAAGCATAAGAAATTATAACAAATCACAATAGGGAAGCCTATACAGTGATCTAATTAGATCGGTGTACTTGTGACAAACTGTGGTTATAATAATGAACAATATTTTCTTAACTACTTTACATCGGCAACCAAATTATACGTATCCTTCTTGGCATCTAAGAATAGAACTTGTTGAAAGTATTAAAGAGGCCTCTTTTTGGCTTTAACTTTAGACAATAAATACTTTAATACAGTTGAAGTTTAAATCAAATTCAATTTAATTTTAAAGTTGTAAAATATAAAATTAGGAATATCTTGTATGTGTATTGGAACGGTGCAAAAGGAGAGGACAGCCCGATAGGAGCTGCTTCACTGATTGCGAGACGTACCTCGTTCTCGCTGAGACTGCCTCTCTAATGACGTTTGTATTTATTTTGCTCAACCTGAAAGTGTGTCTTGAAAGTTTTTCGAGTTGAAACGAAATAGATTGAGCTGTTTAAACAGAAATCCGTTGTTACTGCAGATTTATTATTCAGCACTTTCTTTTACAATTCACAGTGTGTATTTTTATTCAAAACTCTCGTAGGTTTCTTTTTCAGTCTTATTTATTTTAAAACACGTGGAAGCGCTTTATAAACACAAATTATACATGAAAGACGCACACAAAAGAAAGTTAATAATAACTATGCTATCGTGGCTTTACGTGCTAGAGCCACGCTACAGCTATATTATGGTATTAGCATGAATGGATCGCTTCGACCGGGTAAGGACCACGCCCTCCCAGAAAACCAGCGTAAAATAGCAGCTCAATGCTGCTGTGTTTTGTATGGTGAATATAGAGAACCGGAGACCCGTTTTACTGGGATCGAGGCATTCCATCTTGGTCTTCGGGAGTGGCAACGCATCTGCATTTTGATTCTTAATCGAATGTAGATAGATGTCTATGGGCCGCAGCATCCACTTGCCATCGAGCGGACTGCGTGCTCGTTTGTCACCCCTATCCTATAAAAAAACTATTAAGTAATAAGCACATAAATTTTGAAATTTAAAATTATTTACTAGTACCAGTGGAATGAGCACCTGTGAATAAAATGCAATCAATGTTACCTGTGTTAGATAACATTGATAACAAGTTAATATGTTTAAATTTGTAGTACCAAATTGTTGCGTGAGCAATAGACTATATATTATAATATTTCTTTTTCTCATATAAAATAAAATAAACAAGGCCTACTTATCTTTGGGAAATGGATATCTCATGGGCTTAGATAAATAAGACCGATCATAATTGTGCTTACAGCAGCAGAAACATAAAATACGAATTTTTGTTAAAAATGTTGTACTAGGTTTAATATTTACAGGCTTGCGTTCCTCGACGGAATAAATGCAACGTAGCTATCTTATTTATTTCTTATTCGCTGCTTTCCTAGTTGTCATTTCTTTTTATTATTATAACGGCGTGGGACTTAAGTAAGCTCAATGCTTCGAAATTTTGTTAAAATGTCGTCTGATTAATTTTGGATTCAATCAAATTTGTGAAATACTTTTATATGTGATGTGTTCTTAAATTAGAAATCTTCTTATTTAATTTGTACGTGGTAGAGCTACACTGCAGCTATATTATGATTGTAGCACGAATGGGTTGGTTCGATAAGGTTCACACAATCTGCTTGGTGGTAAGTGGACACAGTGGCCCATAGATACCTAAATCTATCCTCGATTAAGAGTCAAAATGCAGATGCGTTGTCACCCCTGAGATGGAATGCCTCACATCCAGTAATAAGGGTCTCCGGTTCTCTACACTCACCATACGAAACACAGCAGTACTAAGCTGGTATTATAGGTTAAGTATTCTGCGAGAGCGCGGTCTTACACCGATCGAGCTGACCCACTCGGGCTACAACCGTAATATAGCTGCCGCATAGCTCTACCACGTAAGTGAGTGAGTTTTAGTTTTTCTTCTCGTACCCCGAATCCCTCTGTGGAATGGTTTACCACCGGGGATTTTTCCGGACCGATATGACTTAGGGACCTTCAAGAAAAGAACTTACTCTTTTTTTAAATGCCTGTAACGCACCTACAATTCCCCTGGTGTAGCAGTTGTTCCCGGGCAGCGATAGTCACTTACCATCAGGTGAGCCTTATGCTCATTTGCCCCCATTCTATGAAAAAAAAAGGTTGACAGCAGATAATCTGAAAAACCCTTTCGAAGTAAATAACTTAGGGACTAAATTGAATAACAACTGAGCGTTTTTCAGTCAGTTGATATTCACCGCGAACGCGCGAGCGATAAATAATAAAAAGCCTTCTCCTCTTTAGGGCTTGCAAAAATCACAATTTATAGAGCTTTTTAATTTCACTTAGCCAATCCATATTTTACATGTGGCGGCGCGCCCGAGCAGGCTACGGACTCGAATTAATACTAAATTGGAATTGTAAAAATGGAAATAAAATTTTCTCGTTGTACTCTTCCACTTCACTTGACAGGCATGTATTATATTAGCATCACAATCCTATCTACTAAATTCTAACCGGGTATACTAAAATAAAATTTTAGTGAAATGTAAAAACGGCTTTTTAAAAGTATAAATAATAATAAGACTTCCACATGCTCACTTTCAGCTTTAGAATTCGGTGCTAAGTTATTATAGTCTAAAGAATAATCAAAGCCCTAATTTCAAAATCTGTTATGTGGAAATAAATTTATTCATATTCATTCGTTGAAGTCAACTTTTACTTTTTTATCAGATATCTTATTATTTTTTTATATTAATAATATGGAATTTTACAAGATCTGGAAACTTATCGAAATCGTTGCAACAAAAAATCACACGCCAATTTTCAGAAAAAAACAAAAAACGAAGTCCTCCTCTAATTTCTGGGAGTGTTATGGAGCAACAAGTCTGCCACGCTGCTCCAACGCATGTTGGCGGACTTTACACATTTTTTTATAAGAGAGGGAGCAAACGAGCATACTGCTCACCTGATGGTAAGTGATTACCGCCACTCTTGAATATCTACAACACCAGGGGGGGGGTAGATGCGTTGCCGGCCTTTTAAAAAGGAGTGGGCTCTTTTCTTGAAGGTCCCTAAGTCGCATCGATCCGGAAAAATCACTGGTGGTAGTCGATTCCACAAGAAAGTTGTGTGAGGAAAAACTTCTTTTAAATCGCACGGTGGTGAACCGCCGGTTAGTTTTGTTACGATGTGCGGTGGCGAAACTGTGCGGCTGAATTAGTCTGAATAATTCCTCAGAGCACTCCCCGTGGTAGATGCGATAAAATACGCAAAGAGATGTACCATATCGTCGCAGTGCCAGTGAGTCAAGCCGATCGGAAAAAGCTCGATCACCGACGATTCGAACAGTTATATTTATTAGCCTCGAAATATTATATTTCTTTCATTAACGTATAACGACGTATTTCTTCACCAGTTACATTGGCTCCAGCAGAAATTAAATCCAGGGTGATTATGACGAATCTTTCTTACTATTACAGAATCTCATGTTCGCTAGTGGGGCACGAAAATGAAATAAATATGTGTAAATATTAAGTTTTTTATAACGTAAATTCGCGCTCTTTCAAATATATTCATGCTTGCCTTAAAATAACAAATCAAACTTTCTGTAAGAATCATGATTTAATACACTCGTTTCACATACTCCAACTCTAAGACACTCATAAAGGGAGGAAGGGCGCTCGTGTATGGAAATTGAAAATAACGAGGGCCAACGTTCACACCGTGCATAGAACCGACTGTATACCTTGCCACCACTTACGATCGACCTATGTGAAACCTTTCAATTCCCTTATCTCATCTGATATTACCTCAGAAATAAGAGGCGCGGAAGCTCTTGTAATCTTGGTAGCTCTACGCCAGCTATGACTAGAGAGGTCCTTTGCCGAATGGAGTTACGTCCTACTTATCTTTAAGGAGACGATGCCTTATTTTCTTCCTACAAAAGGGGAACAACTTAGTATTATTTTAGAAAATGAGGCAATAAACTTATGAATGTTACACTTGCTTACGTTGTAAAAGTACGTAGGTTATTACGTTAGTCTATTGCCTTTTCCTCGTAAACGCATAACGCTACATGAAGTATTGTCTTTATGAATTCACTTTTCAAGCAATGCAAAGCTTTATGTTTATATTATTTCTTTTGGAAAATTATATTATTTTTCACTTGCTTATTTTTACTGTATGTCTTAATACTACTAGTGACCTTTGCATTAAGGTCTCTCTACCTTAAATTTTATATATATAATAGGGTCTTTCAATGAGTTTATTCTACTCTCAGGTTATCATGTGCGTGAGCCAAGTTCCCCTTCTTTATTATCCCGTTAAAATCGTGGACTGGTTTTCTTCTTGTGAAAATTGCCTTAATTGTTACTCGTTGCTGGCATATTGAAAATCGTGCTACTAGACGTTACGCATTTTGACGTTGCTGCTCGTCTTCCGACTGAGTTTTTGACGTTAAAAATATGGTTATATCGCCATATATCAAAAGTGAGATTATAGACGACAAAAATAAATTAACCGTTTGTAGGCCATACAAATACTTGTTCTGTGCGGGATTCCAACCAGCGGCCGTCAGAGCAACAATTCAATGCTTAGCCACTGCGCAACGATGCCGTCACACCATAGCTAACAAAACTGCCATTTCACTAGCGCCAGTGGGAATAGAACTTGGATTGCTCGCGTATTATGAAATTCCCGTCGCGCGCTTAGCCCCTGAAAGGCTCGGCACAGAGTTTAGGTACGTATATAGTTTCAATATAGGAACGAGGATATCAGTTTCGAAATGGCTCCATAACGTTCAGCGATACGTTAGTGCTTATTTAGCTGTAGCTATGCAGTGGGTGTCTGTCCTTTCTCATTTATACACATTGTTGCTTATACATACATCTAAATCCCTGTTATATATCTCCACGTACCTGATGTAACCACGCGTTTTTAACATTTTGATGTTTTGATTTTCCATCTCCCTTATATATCTATTTACAGTTAAGAGACTATTCTTGTACAATGATAACTTTAAGTTGGGGAATAATTCTATTTCCTTTGGGACATCAACAATTGGAGAACTTTTGTAAATATACGCAAGGAGTATTACCCAAAAATTTATCTAATATTAAATATACAGTAAGTGTAAGTGGGTAAATGCAAACTTTCCACCAAAAGCCGACTTTATCTGCAAACCATGGTGACCCTTTTAGCATATTCATGGTGGCCATTTTAGCATACTAAAATGGCAGAAAATCCAAGCCAAATAGCACGTCGAGCACAGCTGTGTTGCATTTATAAAGGGTTATACTTCATAGCGCAACTTTGTCTTCAGACGTAACAACGCATCTGTGTTTTTTAATTCGGAATTACTTACCATTAAGTGGACTAAAAATCTTTTTGTCACTTCATCTCAATTTTATAAAAAATAGTAACCAATATGATGTACATGGGTATTACTTGCAATAAAGGCATATTTGCAAAAAAGAAGTGAACCGTCGCCAACGGTATAGGACCACGCCGAGAACTGGAAACCCTTTTTACTAGTAAGAGGCATTCTATTTTAATATTCAGGGGTGATATCTAATACATCTGCATACGATTCTTAATTGAGCTGTCTATGGGCCATAGAATTCACTTGCCGTCAAATGCTAGCGCTCATTAGTCACTCTACTCCTTTAAAAAAGCGTGCATTTTCCTAAAAAAAAAAAAACTATATTCTATCTCCCGCAATGGAACAAAGAAAGATAGTTCGGTTACATGTGCCGATAATCACTGTTATTTAGGTTCTCGATAGAAGGAAAATATAGTTTTAACCCTGAATGTTTGAGAAATTTAATGTAATTCTTAATACATGGTTAATCTCACAGAAAAGTTGAAGACATTTTTTTGCTCTCTGCTGAGTACGCCAAGCTTTTTAGAGGCCAATTTGGCCTGCTCTTCTAAGTGACATCGAAACTGTACGTCACTCAATATGTCGACGCTGAGCATTCCGATACCAGCTAAGGCAACAAGGGAAGTGCCTTAAAACAGAATTGATACGACGAAAAGTTTACTTTTAGCGGTAAACATGCAAACTTGTGTTTTTTGGCGATTGAACTAGATTAGATTTAGTCGCCCCGGTCCAAGATTTTGCTCAAAAAAGTCTTGACTTAAGACACAAATTTGTCCCGGTACTCGGCGACGTTTTCCCGAGAAATATTGGCGCGGCCGGTGTAAAAACATCACCAGCGTCGGTGACAGCACGCAGCCTTCTGGAAAACCAGGAGCATGAACCGTCCATTACAACATTGATGCTCCGATCTTCAAGATAACTGGATATACAAATGCACAATTTCTTGCGAATCCCATAGGAAGGAAGCTTCGTAAGAAGCGCTTTGTGCCAAACCCGATAGAAGGCTTTTGCTATGTCTAAACTAACTGCCAACGCCTTCCCTTGGACTCTACTGCCTCCACGCATCTATGAGTTAGGTAACTCAGAAGATCACCAGCCGAGCAACCCCGATGGAAACCGTACTGGCGCCACTAATCAGTCGGTGACGCTCAAGGTACCTTATGAGCTGGCAGCTTATAACGGATTTTATTATTTTATTTTGGAGAACAAGGAGGTGATAGCGATAGACCTGTAGTTAGACGGACCTGAGCGGTCAACTTTTTTAAGGATCGGGTGCACTAAAGCTGTCTTCCACGACTTCGAGACTATGCCTAGTGAATAGAAGTACCGGAAAAGATGTATTAAAACCGGTGCCGATTCCGAAGTACGCGTCTTCAGCACAATATGAGGTACGCCACGGCCTGCATGGAACACTCACACCGTAGGATGATCGGCGGTGTCTTCCCACCGACATCAAGAGTCGAATTGGGAGCAAACAGAGAGCCCAGCAGATCGGCTTTGCCCTTTGCGGCATGGGTCAGTGAGTCGTCCTCCCTGTGTAGAGACGGGAGAGATGGTTGACAGAAGTCTCCTTGGACAGCCTTGGCGAGAGACCAGAATGCACGTGTTCCCAAAGGAAGTCGAACTAGTTTCTCGCCTCGGCAATGACACTTTTGAAGGATCTGGATGCGGAATTTTACTTATTTTTAAGTGCACTGGTCTATTCGTTAGCCTAGGCCTGGTAGCACTCCTGCTGATAGGGTAATGCAATGCGGCCAAACCATGGCTGAGTTCAGCATCCAATAGGTACCACAGATGATGGAATAAAAGGTTGCATTCCCTGTAGCACCACATCAGTGACAGAAACAGCAACAATGCTGGGTTCATCCGGCGAGTAGCAAACCCGCCCTCTATTTTATTCCGGCCCATTTTATTTCGCCCTATTTTATTCTATTATTTATTACTATTATGTCGTCCAAAAGTAGTTTTGTTTCAAATAAACCTAATGTTTTTCTTTACCCTAGATCTGAACTATCGCAACAAAGCCGATTATCCGCTCGTCTATTGTGTTTGAATGGAACTCGAAGAAAATAAATATAGGACAGGACCGAGGTAAAACCCTAAACCGCAACGTCAGGAACAAATAGCAGTAACTCCCGTATTCATGGCTCATGGCTGCAGCCTCGGGTGGAAACCGATAGCAATTACTGACGGAATTAATATCACGCCCCAAATGTTGCTCGCACATTTATATGTATCGAGTGCAATATTGTCTCCTTTATTAGTTACCGGAACAAATGATACCGCTGTCGTAATTTCAACCTCATTTCAGTCTTCGATTGCTGCCTTTCTTGTTTAATCTTGATGATAATTAATATTTCTTGAGGTCGTTACCAGTTACATTCCGGCTTACATGATTGATTTTTTCAACCTTTCAACCAGCCGATTTTTAATTAAGTGAATCATATTTGACTATTATTATAATATGACTGTTACATGTTACAATTTTACTAGTAAAAAGTAAAAAGACGGAACACAATCTTGTTACAAATTTCAATTACTTATGAAACATTTACATAATATGTGATAGGTATAAATTATGACAAGAGCTCTGAACAGCGCACTCGTAAATAATCTGCAGAGAATTAAGTAATCCAATAATTAATCTAAATAGACCGTACAGCCGAATGGTTCAAAACAATCAGCCCCGCCGCAAAATACGTGCATTAAATGAAGTGAATGGCCGCCTCCAGGGATCCCTGATAAATTAAATTGATTAGAATCCCGTTCGATGCCGGCCGTCGATGTAGCTTCGCGTAAAAATAAAGTCAAGTGAAAAATAATGTGTATGGCGGCGAAAGATTATTGTGCGACAAATAAATATATCTTATTTATTGATTCCATATATTGATTTCTTATAAAAGAACCAAGTATTCAGCTATCTACAAATATGTATAATATGGTATTAATATCAGTATCTAAAACCGTATTATAAATTATACTGTCAAATTATAAACTGCACACAAAACTGTACCATTTTTATCTATTTTTGTTAAATCTCTAACTTAATTCGCTATCTAGTGTACATCTAAGAAACTGTTGCCAAAATGTCCTTTGTAAAGGAGCTTTTCGGAGCTTTCATCCGGGTAAGTTTTAGCCGGCGATTAAAATTTAAGCCCGAATTTAGACGACCTAATCTCATCGTTGCGCTACTCCACTGCACTTTGCAACCTGACACAAATTAAAGACAATAGGGTTTCAGTAATTTTATACAATGGTGTCCGCCGGTGTAGTCTATCGTAGTTTACCGAGATGGAGAGAGACAGTAGTTGACGTACCCGTTTGTCAGGGGCCGTATGTCGCTCCGTCTGTGAGCTTATCGGCTGCAACACACGCCTATTTATTTACTGCCAACCCGCTAGCCTAGCGTAGAAACCTCGAACCTCGCGCTTGTGTTAGCTGAAGTTTGGCACAATTGTTCGAGATATGTCGGTAGACGACGAGCGGCGTATTATTTGGAGTATACCCTACGTTTAATAATACATGTTGCATTTCATTTGCACAGCCCTTTCTGACATTTGCAATCTGCAGAGTAATTATGTATTGTGTGATAAGATTTAGAGCTAATTTTGCTTACGTATATACAATTGTTAGCGTAACAAGCTCAATAATTCATCGAATATTATTTGTTTACACTATGCAACGGGCATTGTTTACCGAATGACTACAAGGATACCGCGATAGAGACCAATGTGTACTTAGTTAATAATTACATAAGCCGTCCATATTCGACATCGTCTATTGATTGATAATGCCATTTGGTATTTACAGTTCTATTACTAATTTTATATCGTGTATAACAACGTTTTTATATTAGTAGTTGACTGTAGACTAGTTTTTGCATGTTTGGTATGAACAAATTTAAACATTTTGAAATTTTAGTATGCTTTAATAGACTGATTTAATACTAAGCTTGTAAATATTGTTTACTGTATATAACCAGCGACCCGCTACGGCTTCGCATGCGTGATTTCCGGATCTCGACAACAGCGCCACCTACAGGGTCTAAGTGTAAATTCATTCTTCAATATCAGTCCAGCTGTTTTCGATTTTTAGCGAGACTAACGGACAGCTATTGATTTTATATACAGATACTAAAACATCTCTAATATAAAACTTGCAAATTATGATTACCAAATTTTTTCATGCGAAAATGAACATTACTAACCAATCTAAATCCTCTATAAATACACGATATTGGCCTGATGCATGTTATAAACTATCATCGCGATTAAAATTTGAAAATGGTTTTACATATTTTGAACAACCTAATCACTATGTTATTATTTTCGAATAAATCTCTACTATAAGACCTTTAAAGGACTTTCCAAAGCTATTTTAGCAAATCATTTGATTTCAATAACCGTGTAGTAGCGGTGTAAGAATATATACTACCCCATGTACTCGTAGTTCCGAGGGTGTCTGTCCTATCTTCTGGATAACAACTTAAAAATATAAAAAAACTGCAGTTGGGAATTATGGCTTTTCAAAAAATAACATTTGTAATAACGTAAACTTCGCGCTTAAATGTGTTTGACATTGGTACATAGTATAAACGTAAACAATGGCTATTTTCATTTAATTTATCTGTAACACAGCATATTATACATAAATTTTACCTTTTTGCACTTCTTCTCCGTATAATCTTTAACTATGCCAAATGTCACTCTCCTCCATGTGCACAATATGCGTAAAAACGGGTACACAATTTCTTTCACGTATTAATATGTAGATATTAGACTGCGCAATTATTTCATGTCGCATTACGATTATTATTAAAATATTGCCCTTTAACTCTATTTAGCACTACTAATAAATATTGATATGAGTGACTAAAATGTCACTCATACTATGGATACTTTTTAATTTGCTTTTAACTTAATGTGAAAATAAGGAAAATGACTTTCTAATGTCATTTTGGTGGGCTGTTGAAATATTAAAAAACATACAAATAGCAATAGCAACAGACCAAACAATTTTGTTTGTATATACAGATGTTTCTGGGCTATTATACTCGTATTATAATTAATTTGTGGTCGGTACCGGAAAGCTCTCAGCTTTAGATTTATGTATTAAATACTACCAAACGATGCAAATATATGTTTGTAATAGGTATTAGCTGATGATTCGCGTGTAAATAGCGTGGCGAAAATACTTAACAAAATATTTGTGGGCATATTATCTTAATCTCTGTAAACATATATACGAAACAAACATGTAGACGATAAAGCTAAATAAAAATAACCATTTTTAGGTAATTATTTTACAATTAATCGTAACAAGACTGATAATGTCTTCAAAATGTTTCCTGGCAACAGTGCTTTCGCTTATAAATACTATAATGATGCCAGTAAATACAGTAGTAACAATAAATTAAATATTTGTTGTATTTTCATGTTGTTTGTATCAAAATAATAGTATCTAACCTTATTTTTACTATTGACGTACATGTGTAACGTTTGGATAGCGCAACACATTTTTTTTATATAATAATAATATTTTTTAATTTTAATTTTTAAATACATGTTTACATAGAGGAGCAAATATGATTACAATTAAAGAAAGTAACAATAAGCCTTGTAAAAATAACATGCAATAATAAAAATTGAAATTATGTGTTGCTTATTAATACAGATTCTACAAAAGAAACATTAAAAACTCAAGTTTATAATATTAGCTACCTGTCTGAACTACGTTGAGTATATGTGTTTCAGACCATCACTTACACTATGGGTTTTATAATATAGGACACAAGATAATTTAAATAATTAAACTATATTGTATAGTAACTAACTAAATAACAATATACTTATATAATTATTTTGAATACTATATGACACGTCTGTACACAACGAAAGACCAAAATGTCAGTTCATTAATGTAGAAATAAACTACTATACAATAAAAATAAGTAAACTGTTATGAAAATCTAGAAACTCCCATTATTCCATGTTAATCTCGAAAATACACAGGAAAATTATGAATAAATGTAATTCCAATTTCATTGTGCACACTCTATCTCGTATATAACACGTAAATACAAGTTTGCGTGGCAAGAGGGCAGTCGACTCACAAGCTCACAACAAAACAATATTTATTACGTATGAACCGAGAATTTCGAGTTCAAACTCTCATTATTTACATTCACAAATGATTTATTTCTTCAACGTAAAATGATGAGATGTGACATAAGATTAACAAAATATTATTACACGTGGTAAAGCCACGCTACAGCTATACTATGGTTGTAGCACGGGTGGGTCCGCTCGACCGGAGAAGGGTCACGCTCTCACAGAATACTAGCGTACAATAGCAGCTCAATACAGACATTTATAGACTTCAGGGATGGCAAGGCATCTGCATTTTGATTCTGAATCAAAGGTAGAAGTAGTTTTCAATGGGCCGTAGCATATCATCTTACCATGAGATGAACTGAGTGGTCGTTTGTCATATTCCAAAAATATATCTATTTTTCTACAATTAATAATAGGGATATAGGATGATAACAAGACATGAATAGAAGTATCGAATTTAATAATATAAATATAGAACATACAAATGTAAATATATATAAAACAGATAAAGGGGCGCCGGGAACTCGGGGCCATTTCTTTTGTTTGATGGCTCATGGTGCGAAATCGGCAAGCAGCCGAGTCTGTATTTTCAGCTTGTCGCTCATTTAGCACCACCCGGGGTACACGCGTAGGGTGGGCCTAGGATTAGGTGGGCGAAGCCTACGGACGCGAGCCACAGGATCGTGCCAAATGGAAGTCTGTAGTCTCTGCCTACCCTTCTGGGTGACAGGCGTGAGTGTTTATGTATGTATGTAAAACAGATATTTTTGTTATTGTAATTGTAGAAAATATGAGGTGAATTTAGAAAAAGAATTGTATTTTCGACACAATATTCTAATGGAATAAATTCAAATTAATATCGTATTATATTTTATTATATTATATATTAATTTGTATTAAGATTGTTAATAATAACGCGTGATCAAGTTTACATTCGATATATGTGTATTATCTTTTTCTAGACATTATCAATGTCATTGTCATGCCGGCTTAGTATTTTTATCTTCATAAGTTATTAAGTTTAACGAAGTTTATTTATTGAAGTAAAAAAAAATATTTTATAAAAATTCAGGCCTTGAAAATGAACTTTAAATTAATATGCTCAAAACTAAATAGAGTATGGATAACTTACGGTATTCTCGAATACAGTAAGCGCTATCTAAATCGCAACGTCCGCCAACAACGGGAGGAGCCCCGGCAACATTATTTCCATTTAACTAAAATACATTAGGCAATAGTTAGCCATTAGGACGGTATTATTTGACCAGGCAAAGGTGGCGTGCTACATGACCGTTTTGCCGCAACGAAATTTACACTGGCAGATACATACCGGGTAAGCAGACGGTCCGGTATTAAAACGTCTGCAGCTTTTGTGCAGGAAACTAACTGGAACCGTTTAGAACGAGAGCCTCGACGTTCGCAGAAAAGATAAAAGTTTATGACATACATAAAACGATTTTCAAATCATATTTATGAATGTGGTCCAAACATCTGCAATGGCTAGTTCACGAGGAAATTGAAACCGTCGGGTGCATAACGCTCTTATGAACAATTTAAGTTTGTATTGTACTCAAGACGCCTCAAACGATGCGCTTTTTGCAGTGGTCAGCAAATACAAGCAACTTTATTGTGAGTGCAATCCTTTGGTGTCTTTTGTCAACTTGTCAAAAGTGATACTTTCTGTAGCTAAAATAATAATATCTACCTACTTGTGTTAAAATATTCAAACGACGGATCGGATTTACACAATGTAAAAAATATCTATTATTATTTTACATGTTATAAGGTGACAAGATAATATTTAAAACAATATAAATACTCCGTCAAAATAATCATAATAAAAATAACTGAAAGTCCAAGAAAACTTCTCATTTCGTGGTTAAAAGTAATAGACATATTTTATGAAAATAATGTTCGTGAATTAAATTTATTTAAAACTTTGCGAATGCTTTTGGAGTTTTGCTAATGAAGTCGAATTTACTAAAAACGCTTGGGAGATGAAGCTTTCTAAAGTTATTTTAAATTTTAAGTACAATTAAATTGTTAAACAGCTTTAATCAACTATTACACCGTAAAAACTAGCTAGCGTGTATTAGGTACATAAAGAATTTACCCAGACACAATATTAAAAGTAAGAAGGTTGTTCATCTCTGAGCCGGTACTCCCGCTTCATGTTATGATAATGGTTTAAAGAGCCGGAGCCTGATTCGTCTATCATCAAGGTGGCGCCGTGTTATCACTAACGTGGAAGAACCGATATGATAGCGATGGTTGTACCATACACATAAATAATGGAAGATATTTCATAATATACATCTGGCATATACGAGATATATTGACTGCCTCGTTGGTCTAGTGGTTGTAGTAGTGCGACTGCTGATCATGAGGTCCTCGAGGGTTCGAATC
>DWHP01000629.1:0-18839 GCA_018247895.1 Parnassius honrathi
TCAATCCAGGTAAGACACATCATTGTAATTGTTTAGCGGAAGATTGCAAAGAAATTTACATTTTTATTTTTTGTTTTAAAGTAATTGTAGTAAACACAAACTTATTCCTTATTTCTACCTTCGTATAAAAATATGTTTTTCCTATCGTAAAAACCACAGACGTACGTGAATAAAAAGAACTTCATAGGAAATGAGACTTCGTATAAATCCGTTCGAAACACGTCGTGCGTTGTATTGCAGGTCACATGCAAGATGCAAATGATCGGGTTGCTAGAGTTACGTAGCTGGAAATGAAGCCCGCGTGCCCCATACTAGTCTTGAATTCCAATTCTGCGAATGTGTTGTATAAAATTAAGAAGGCATTCAATTTAAATACATACGTGGTAGATCAGAAGGTTTCAAGTTATATATACGCGGCTATCCATTACAGCCTATAGAGTCCACTGTTCTACACAGGAATCCGCCATACGTTTCCTACTGTAGGAGGGGGAGAGGGGGGGGGGTTGCCACACTTTGCAGGCAGGTAGGCAACCGTAGTTTTTTTAAATTTCGAGTTGCTATCAGGAAGATGCTACTGCCTATCTTCTGTTTCAATTTTCTGATCACAGGAATTCAATTTAAATACATACATAGTAGATCTTCACACATAGTAGTGCCACATTTCAGCTGTAGGTACTAAAGCTGTATCACAAATAGGTTGGCTCAAAGGACCATGCTTTTATACAATAATTTTATTCTTCATCATTTGATCGTCAAAAATACTACTTCTCCTGTCGTAAGGAGGATCTGTCTTAAATTAATCTAATTTTAATGATTTTAGCGCCTTTAATTTTAACCTTTTATTTCCCGACTTTTCGGGAGTTTTACAGCACTCATGGTCACGGGGAAACCCCCGAAATGTCAGAAAAAAAGTAAATGCGATAAAATATAAGAAATCTTTAGGATTTATCTTACCTACTGCGTATGAAATATTTCGAGGACATGTGAAGTTCGCCAACACGCATTGGGGCAGCGCGGCGGACGCTTCCTTGGCCTAAAACCCTCTCAGAAATGAGCGGAGGCCTGTGCCCAGCAGTGGGACGTATACAGGCTGTAACTTTACTTTACTTTACTAATCACTAAAGGTTGGGTATATGCGACCTGTTGACAGCATACTGTATGAAGTTTAAATATATAAATAAATAATATTTTCACTTACCCTAGCATCAAGACTGCCCTTGGCTCCGTTAAGCCGAATGTAGAACTGAGTGGGCTTGTCCACTTGGGCAGAGTCTGGGAACTGGGCGACTTCGAGCAGATGCGCGTCTCCCATCGCTGGGGAGATGTACACCTTGAAGGGAGAATCTGGGATGTGCTGCTCGTTGAACTTAAGACCGATGCGATATTCACCTGGAGAAAATATACCAATGATAAACATCGCCTAAATTATAAAAATGGTCTATATTACTCTCATCAACATCGCTCTTGAAGGAATTTGCCGAATATGATCATCGATCGTTATCTGTAATCTTATGCCAATTATTCATGCATGTTTCATATCAGCTGCACCGCCGACTTACGTGTATATTTTACCCACGTGTTCTAAAATTTTTATCCATCAACCAATTTCGTTCCGTAGGTGACGTACGAATAGAAAGAGAATGGAATAAATTTTATTCAATATAGATTTCAAGTAATAAGTTCGGAAAAAACTGGTGCTTTGGAGAAGAACCTGAAGAAAGCCAGCGGGGTTCTATTTTTAAACAATAATTTGTATTAATTTGCACCGGACCGGTGTTGGTAAATCTTTCCTGGTTTTTGCAGCGGCGAATTTAAAACAATCCCTAGGTCCAGGAATTCTAATCCTGAATAGTAAAAGCGGATGAACTATTTATCATTCTGACCGAGAGCAAACTTTTATTTTTAACGACAATATTGTCATAAATCAATCGTCGTATAGTGGAAGTGTAAGAATATCCACTACAACATATCATCGCGTGAGTGTTGTAAGAGGCGACAGAGGGAAACTAACTTGATTGGTAGCAACATCTTCCTAATAACAACAAAGAAATAAAAAGCACATGAGATGAAACTGGAATTATAGTAACTATATTTCACATTAATTAAACTAAATCTAATTGCAATTTCTACACAAATTCCTAACAACCTTTTACCTTCCGACTTATAAGAATTACACTCACTTCCTTTTATAACGCCCTAGTACGAATGTGTCGGCACAGCAACGAGATATCAATGAAAACACTGGCTTAGTTACTTTCGACCCAAGACCCAGGATATTCAAAACAACAGGTTTTCTATTAAATTGCTTTTAAAAGAATAATGATGTGACAATATATTAATCAAGATAACAATTTAAACAGAACTGTTAAAGTGATTTTTTTCACGTAATTTGATTGCTATCTTTTTTGTTGTTCATACAATTAATTAATTAATTAATTAATTATAAAAAACATTTGTCATAATCGCCACGCTTATCTTGCAAATATATTTTAAAGGGTGAAAAACGGGCACACAATCCACCTTTTATTTTTGATTGATGACCATTATCAATAAAGTTCTAAAATTATCATAGAGCCGAAACTGTCATATTATTTCACTCCATATGTATCAACCAAGATCTACAAAGTCGATATCAGCATTGACAGGTACTAATTATACTATGTATACTCAAACGGTCCATCTTAATCGAACCGTCCGTAACATTTCAACTAATTTCTATCCCTCACAAAATCCCGACAAATACAGCAATAAATTGCCCAGTGCCTCTAAAAACCCGACGAAATTGGACGAAAAACACGATTTGAATTACGTGAAAAAACACAAACCAAGGAGGACGTCACTCAATCTGAATAAAGAACTAATGAAGGGAGCAATATTTCTTCCAATGGAAATTTAAATTTTTACATACATTTTTTTTTTCATAAACAGTTCCTCCACGGTGGGCATATTGTAGTTTCGGATTTATTTACATTCGTACATTTCTTTCGGTTCTTGTTTTTGTTGATGGCGGATGAAAAAAGATGTTTTGGGTTTTTAGAGCGATCTTTCGACGTGTTTGTGTTCGGAACTACATAGTTGGCAGGCCAGTTCCACAACTTTTAGTTAAGTGTATGTAAAAATTTTAAGTAAGGAATTGCTGAGAACTTTTAAAAAGTTAACATAGTGAGAGTTAACATAGGTTTGAAAGGGCGCGATGAATTTATTGTTTTAAATACGAACATTTTTTACTGTTTCTAAACACAAAACCCAATATTCTATTTTTTTATCTTTTGAATTATACTTTCAAATTCTTTACATCGGTTTAAAAATTCTGTACGCGTTGCATTTTTTCGAGTTAATGAAGAATTCATGTATAATATGACATTTACCTTTTAATACAAGTAGGGTAACAAACGAGTATACAGTTCATCTGATGATAAGTGGATGTCGTAATCCATAGATACCCGTTCCTCGATTATTACCAAAATTAGGACGCAGAAGTACGAATTGAATGCTATCAATCGAGTCGTTACCAGTAAAAAGTATCTTCTTTTCTCATCACTGACTGACTTTCTGACTTTCTGATCCTGCTATTTTCTATTTGTGGGCATGTAAAATATTTAAGAAATTTAAGTTCATAATATAAAATGCGATTATGCACTGTGAACACATTTGTCGATGTTGTATGATATATTGTTTTCAGAGAAACCATTTTCTAGCATTTTCTAGTAGACTGATAAAGAAGAAAAAAACAGAAGAAAAATCTACTCTAGATTATTATATAATAAACGAACTTTCAAATAATATTAAAAATCATTCTATTTTAAATTAACCAAAAGCTAAATACTGACAGTGCCACTGGCCCAACCAAATAATGATGTAGGCCTTATTCAAATTTGGCAATATTGACTTGCTACGGGAGTTCGTTGTCCGAGTCCTTCCTCCTGTTTCTTGTTAAAGCTTTCTGAATCCTAAAAACCCGAAACGATCTTATCGAACAATATTGCAGGTGCATTAATACTTTCTACATTCGCACGTGGGATTGTTCAAAGATTTTTAGTCCAAAGAATTGGTTACGATAAGTTTTATTGGTTCTACAAGACGCAGGATACATGTCGGAGAGTGAGAGTGTGCGCAGGAATTGCATGACTCCCTCCCTGTGCCTTTCACCATCGTTCACCAGACGTTGGGCCAGCTTCCATCTATTTGTTGTTGGTATACCACACATTTGATCCAAACGGTTTGCTTCTTTATTCGTAATATGTATAGCAATGGCGTAGAATAATTTTCTAACATCTATCTTTCCATCTTATTACAATGCCCCCTGTATGTGGAGGTTAATGGATGCAGGTGGCTCAGGACCGTGCTTTGTGGCATTCCTTGGGGGAGACCTATGCTCAGCAGTGGACTTGTGAAGGGCGGTAATTATGAATGATGATAATGACAATGCTTCGCTTTTAAGGCAGGAGTATATTCTGCTAAACCTTATGAAAGTTGAAAAGAAATGTCATGTAATTCTAAATAATTGACTATAGTCCTACATTCGAGCTATTTAACGCTAATTATTGGTTTTTGATTTTTGATTTAAGTTTGGATTTATTTTTGCACCTGTCGTAATATTTCTTACGTGGTAAAGCCTTGGTGCAGCTACATTAGTAGTGTAATTGCAGCACGAATGGGTCGACCCCACCGGGGAAGGACCACGCTCTCACAGGATACCAGCGTAAAATAGCAGCTCGACGCTGCTGTTTCGTATGGTGAGTGTAGAGAACCGGACACCCATTTTACTGGAAACGAGGCATTCCATCTAAGTCCTCGAGGGTAGCAACGCATCAACCTTTGATTCTCAATCGATATAGATCATGAATGTAGGTGTTTATGGAGGACAATAACCACTAAAATAAATTTAAAAAAAAACTTATCATCAGGTGTACTGTGTGCTCGTTTGTCACTCTTATCCTATAAAAAAATATCTGCGCTCTAAATTGATTGGGAGAGAATACCAAAAGGAAACAACCCTATTTTTCAACTACACTTAAGATCTCCAACGAGGCAAAGCTACGCAGCAACTTCAGCACAAATGAGTTGTTATGTTTGGAGAAGAGACGCTCTCACAGTACACCAGAGTAAAATAGCGGGACTATTTTTCCCTGTTTCGTATAATGGGCAACGAAAACCCCAAGGGCGACAAACCATCTACATTTCGATTCTTAACCGAGTATACGTTGATGTCTATGGGCCACAGCACCCACTATCTACCTTGTGAAATGTACGTTCGTTTGCTGTCCTTTATTCTTAAAGGCAAAGTTCTTTTTTTTTTAAAACAATTTTTTTATAGAATTAGGGTAACAAACGAGCACACACTTCACCGGATGGTAAGTGGAAACTGTGGCCCATAGACATCTACATTTATCCTCGATTAAGAATCAAAATGTAGATGCGTTGTCACCCCTATGAAATGCACCGATTCCAGTAAAACGGGTATCTGGTTCTCTACACTCACCATACGAAACACAGCAACATCAAGCTGCTATTTTACGTCGGTATTCAGTGAGAGCGTGGTCCTTCCCTGGTCATATAATACGTATGAAAAAGCTGCAGCGTAGTTCTACCACGTATAAAATATTAATACTATTTGTATTTGTAGTACAATAATATTTGGGATATATCTCCGATAAATATTTGAAATTTAGACAATAAACGTCTCGCTCCTAGGCACAGACCTTTGAACTTTTGAGAGAATAAAGGAAAAATGTTAGAACCATATGGTTCACTACAATGGCTTCTAATTGACAGCGGTATAACCATCTCATTCATCCCAGACGTAAAATATGTAGACCGGGAACGGGGAGTACCGTCAAAAGTGTGAGACGCATGATACTGCGTACACCAATATGCCCGCCAAGCAAAGCCACTAAATGGGAAAGGCTTATCCAGCAATGCACTTTTGCCAGCTTATAATGATGACGAAGATTGCAAATGAGCGCTTATACAGAAGCTGGGAGTTCGACAGAAATTTCATAAACTCTCGCGACTCCATCGTCAATCCATTTACTGCGAAGTCCATTTCATCGTCAATTTAATTGTTAATAACTATTTTAAGTGATCTACTACGTGCTCGGTGAAGGTAGCGTTCCGAGCGAACACGAGATTAATGTACTTCAAGGTAATGTGAAATCCGCCAAAACACATTAGGATAGCGCGAAGAAAAGGTCTCTGTCCAATAGTAAGACTTATACATGCTGTTGCTTTGCTTTTTTAATTTCAATATTATTTAAAAAAAACTTTTCACAAATGAAACTAGACATGTACGTCGAAAATTAATTTTATCATTTACTAATTTATTTCTTACAACCTATTAAAATGCAACAGCTGAACGGCCCAGGCCCTACCCACAGATTGCCCCATATGAAAGCATATTTGGCAGAGCTACCACGCTCGGCAAGAGGGTTGACAACAGGAGTTCTTTTAATATTTTGAGTTGTTATCAGAAACATGCTCTGCCAATATCGTGTTTCAGTTTCTGTGACCCTGTACGGCATCCACGGGATGACATAAGCTAGAGAATTACCTTACGCCGCTACTCCAAAGCAAAAAATTACATAGTTTCATTTATCTGTAACTGATACGAATGCACAGAAATTAGCAAAGTCAAACAATCAACAAAACATCACGTGCATTTGCAACATTCTAAAACCGCATTCTTCCCGCCAAAATAACCATACAATAACAACAGAATACCTGTCGCCTTTCCTTTCGAATTATCTTCCTAAAACTTAAGTCATTATTCGTCGGAATAACTTAGAAATTTCTAATCGGGATACACTTATGAAGTATCTCAACGACAAAAAGACACCGCTTCTTTGTCGGATGCTACGCGACATTTTTGCGAGAGAGAACACAATGGAAGTCGAGACAAATTCAGCTTAGGGCTCGCATTCCTTGCCTCTGGTGTTTAAGAGTCATTTTAATTGACTGGCCGTTGGATATAATCGTCGTAAAAAAGTTTTAAAACTCCACCAAAAGGGAGACAACGCGCTATGATGGAATGTTGCGTACGAACGAGTTTTGGCTCCGCGATTCCGGCTTTGGAGCAATGTGCTTTGATGCAAGTCTGGCGATTGATTGTAAGGAAATTTGTCTACTGTGAAATTTGTTACCACGTAGTGGCGTTGTAAGAATATCCACTACCCCATATCATCCCGAGGGTATAGTAAGATGCTGTTATCTTCTTAATAACAATTAAAAATGAAGAACAGCAGTTGCCATCCCTCTTATTAAGCGTGGCACCTGTGGCAAATGTCTCCTATGAGGCAATCCATGGAGGAAGCCTATTTTCAGCAGTAGACTTTTGTGGGCTGTAAAAGTAACAGGAAAGGTTTTCTGTTGTTGGCAGCGTTAGCTAAAAAATGTCAGAACTATAATCAATGATTCTAAATTCTGTTTAAAATAGCTGGACGGACTCCTAAGCCGATAATGGGACCTCTTTTTCTATGTGCTCCTAGTTGATGGGTAAGAGAGCGGGTATAATATTGTGGGAAGATTATAAACTGTAGAATATTATAATGCAATAGTATAATACAGCTGGAGAAGCATTTCTTGTTAGTTCTCAGGAGTGATAACGCATTACTAGCTTTTTTCGTTTCAATGTCAGTTACATGTGTTCATGGGCTGCATTAGGCGTACACTCCTAAACTATTCAATTATTTATAACTCTAATATTTGAAGAAAAATCATTTTTTAAGAGTAAGAGCCAAACTGCTATCACTAGTCCACATTCTAATAAGATTACGATTACTACGTGGTACCACTATACTACATGGTAGAGCAACGCTGCAGCTATATTATGGTTGTAGCACGAATGGGTCAGCTCGACCGGGAAGAACCACGTTCTCACAGAATACCAGCGTAAAATAGCAGCTTAATGCTGCTGTGTTTCGTATGGTGAGTGTAGAGATCCGGAGACCCTTTTTACTGCAGACGAGGCATTCCATCTTAGTCCTCACGGGTGACAACGCATCTGCGTTTTGATTCTTAATCGAGGATAAATGTAGATGTCTATGGGTGGCCCATAGACATCTACATTTATCCTCATCATCCACTTACAATCAAGTGGACTGAGTGCTCGTTTGTCACTCTTATTCTATAAAAAAAATAACTATAAGGGAAACTTATATCTAGCACCTGTATGATTATGGACTTATTGATTCGCTGATTGCTCTATATTAAACGCCGTTAGCACAGGCAAAATAATTTGTGCGGTTAATTACTCCGTTGATCGTAGAAAGAATTTCTAGATTAAATTTTAACAGGTATTAAACAAAGAGTTTTCTAAACTTATTTCAGTTTTGCCATATAATTATTATTATTAAGAAATGACGAAGTGTAAGAGACGCTGCCACCCTAGAAACTTTTCAGAATCATAAGTCTACTTCGGGACATGGTCCATGGTCCCTTAGGTTCTTTTCTTTAACAAGATTCTCCCATGAATTCTTCGATGAAATCTCCAAGATTTTCCCATGAAACTTCGAGGCATTTTCAACCGAGTTTTAAAAAGGAGGAGGTTCTATATTCGACGCGTATATTTTTTACAAAGATGTATGTTCACCGATTTCTTGGAAACGGCTAAACGGGTTCATTTGTTTTTTTTTTCTATAAAAAAATCAAAAATATAAATCCAACTCACAATTAACAAAGATATAGTACCTAAGATACATTTACAAACTTTTGTGGTTTATAGGTGCTATTTTACTTATTTTTTTGTATTCAACTTTGAAATGATAAATAAATAAAATTAAAAAGATACAAAAATCTTACACTCAGCTAAAAGAGCCTTTTGCATCACAAATACGCGTACAAATTACAGTTTCAATATAAAAAAAAACTTTCAATGTTGTTCGATTCCCTATCGGGAAGATCTTAAGATTCCGACATACTGCTCACAACTATCTCCTACGAAAAGCCGTTGGGCTGCTAGGCGATCAGCATGCAAAAGCTTTAATAAAGTACGGATCCAATAGTTAGCTCATAAATGGTTTCAAGATGGCGATAGAAAAGTGTAAGACGTAATTACAGCAGTACGACAGCAACAAACTGGAATGCAAATAACACATTTGCAAATCAAATGTGGACCCCCTAACGACTTAAATAGCGATTAAGGGCAGCTGACGCGCAAGTTAATTGTTTCAAATTGCGTTATAATTATGCTAAATATTTTAAAATAGGTCTAACATTGTACATTTTGCACACATTATAGTTTGTAAGTTAGTATCAAAATAATATATACGATATAAGCCTTTTCCATTGAAAAATAGTATTCTTTTGAGATACGATTTCATATACACAAACGTCCTATTTTATATATCTACAGCAAAACCTATCCATCAAATAGATTTCGTTTGTTTGTTTGTACCGGTTGATTTAATGTGTAATTAATGCCCTATTTCCATAATATTGTAGATTAAAATGCACTTGATGACTCAATTCTACCATTTTCCCAAATTCTACCATTGAACAAATATTTATACCCATAAATATTATTTGTTATTAATATTTCGTACCCATACTTTAGAATATTAATCATAACTTTTGACAGAATGAAACGATTTTAATAAAACAAAGACTAAAACTCGAAGATATTATGCTTTATGATTTTCTTACCGAGACGTTCATGAACAAACAAACAGACAGACAATTCTAAAAATGATAGAAATATATCTAATTACTTATTTATAGTCCTTATCAATCATTTTTATTACAAAAGGGTAAATGTACAGACCTACAATTTACGTTCTTGTTATATGTATAGATTAAAATGGGGTCATTTATTGTGAATGTGAAAATATTAAATGGATCAGACAATAGGCCAAACGTAAGTTTTATTTGGTGCTAGGAGGTTGGAATCCTTTTCCGAAACAGTCTGTCTGCGTAGATGCCACCAAGCAGCAGTCACTGCTGTTCCAGTCTGAAGGGAGCATTCCATCTTAATTCTTAGTGATGACATCGCATCTCTAGCCTTCTTTGTTTGAAGTTGGTTGCAGGTGTCCATGGACAGTAGCCACTTACCATCAAGTGGACTGTAATTAAGCTTGTCACTCAAGTTTTATAAAAAATGTTTTATATTATATTGGAAGGTGACATGTACGGACTGCGAAAGTAAAAAGTCATAACGTTACAATTCGCCATACCACAGTATTTTTTATTACAATTTATATTTCGAGTATTTTGTTTTCTTCTTTTTTACAAGACAAATTATTATATTTTCATACAATCGCAAGTTATATACATATAATTGTTTGAATTGATTTTATTGAAGGAATGTCACAAACGTATTTCATACAAAAGGATATCGTAAATTCCAGTAGTCGTCGCGTCGGCAAGACGAAATCGCGACAGCCATTATCACTTTAAAAAAAATAAAAAGAACACGAGACTCACTGGTCATTTGCGGAAGAAAAAAAACGAAAACAAATTTAAAAAATCGAACTGTCAAAATGGTTCGCAGTAAATTTTGCTGCCGCTGCTATGAAGGCGGCCGCTATTGGACGGCTGGGAGGGTAGGCGTGGTCGAGTGAGGGACAAGTTGATTTATTTATGAAGTGCATTTTATTCTGCATGTATGTTAAACCAACTGTACCAACAACAAACGTGTACGGATAGGCGCAGCGGGAACAGTTGATATGTATCATGATAAGTTGTCACATGTGAGTGTATGTGTTAGTGTATATTTTTCTACAGTGCTTGAAAGAGTCGCAATGACGTTACATTTTCAAAATGGTCGTGACATATACTATTTTTTTCCACTATGGTTTCCGTATATTTAATATTTGTGTGTTAACATTGTAAATATACAATTGATATAAAATTTCGACTTTGAAAATTCATTCATGCAATCGAAAACTTTCCTCTTAAACATTGGGCTGTGTACTTATAATTTTTTAATTAATTTGTTTTTTTTAAATTAATTGTGGCAAACGGCCCTTTTACCATTGTGCCATTACATTTTCATTACACAGTCATATTTATCTTTATATATAAAAATTACTTGTCACATTGTTTGTTATAAAAATTACTTGTCATATTGTTTGTCCGCGATGAACTCTTAAACTACTGAACTAATTTCAATAAAATTCTGCACACTGTGTGAAGTTTGGTCCGACTTGAGAAATAGGATAGCTTTTATACCAATAAATGCTGGTATTATTATTATAAAAAGCAAGCTATATTCGTCAATTTATTCGATTAGACTTTTATAATTATTTTTAGCTTTTGGTAGTTTGCAGCTAGTCACAGGTCTCTTATAAACTTTTTTTAGGTAGCAATATGACATAATAGTTGATAGTAGAGTTTTGAGGTACTCATTAATCTACTGATAACTGGCTACATATAGATTCACATAGCGTCACACCTGTATCAAAGGAGTGACCAGAATCCATGGAGCAGCGACCTAATCGGACTACGTTTAACCACAAATAAATAAAATTACTTAATTTTAGTCAAGATGATTATGTGAACACTACACACTGGTTTTAATCAGTACTTTTACGAATTTTATCGCGTTTAATTTATTTGATTTTTATTTCCCGACATATCGGGTGCTTTCCAGCACCCACGGTCAAGGGGGACTGTTATGTTTGCTGTTAGTTTTTGTAATTAATGAATCAAATATACCTATCTAAGTTTAAGTAGCCAGGTTAGGTGTATTCGACTCATTAATGGCTAAAAGTAAAGTAAAGAACCTTAGTTTAAGTAGCTGTATTAGGTATTCTTGGCCAAATCTAGGCATAGGTATAGCGGGCGGGGATGGTTTTCTTTCTTCGACGACCTCGACGACTGGGAAAAGCCGATAAACACATAGGTAAATCTATATTACATTCCAAAATATCTGGTCGTTTGCAAACCCTTGAATTTACAATTTTCGATTTTCCGAATAATCCTACGACATATTACTTATACAAGCATCGGTGTTTTAAAAAAAATAGATGATGTCTTTCGCATAACCCTATTTCCGTATCATCCCATTTCATCCCGTGGGTCTAAAGAGGAGACTATGGAAAATGCCAGAAAGATCTTAGATAGACTGGTGATGTAACCATCTTATCATCATTTCACACAGGTAAGCTCATCACTACACATCACACAATATTTTAATAACAAAAAAAACTCACCAGGCTCGTCCACTTTGTACGACACGTCACAAGATCCGTCCTTCCTGTCCTTGAAGTCGATCTCGGCCTTGCTGGGCCCCTCCAAGGAGATAGCGAGTTGGCCAGCACCGGCTTCGCGAGTCCAAACGTTGAACTCGTTGACGCGTCCAGCCTCTCCTCTTTCCAAGCCTGCTCCACCAGCTTTGACCAAGTGGGCTCCAGAGTCTCGAAGAGGACCAACGGTGAATTGGAAGGGAGATCCTACAGGAAAAATTATATGATGAGATATATGAAGACAACATATTGACTCGACTGGGCAGCGTTCGATAAATTACGACACATCTTCTCGACAGGTGTACTTCAAACCCCGAAAACTATATTGTACAACCAATGTGTGCTGCCAGTGATGACTTATGGACCTGAGAAGTGGTACTACACTGCTGGCCGTATGTGGACGCTCAAGGTTGGTCAGCGAGCTATGGAGAGGGTTATGCTCGGCGTTTCTCTGCGTAATAAACTTAGAAATAAGGATATCTGCAGTAGAACCAGAGTAAACAACATAGCCCAACGGATTAGTAAGGGGAAAAAAGATTCTCGAGTGGCAGCCTCGTACTGGTAGGCGTAGTGTAGGGCAACCCTTCACTAGATGGAGTGACGACCTGGTGAGACATGCAAGAAGTCAATGGATGCAGGTGGCTCAGAACCGTGCTTTGTGTCATTCCTTTGGGAAGGCCTACGTTTAGCAGTGGACTTGTGAAGGGCTGTTTCGAAAATTAAAAATTTACTTGTAGTGACGTAATTGTGGCGGTGTATGAATATCCACTACCGCATACCGTGCCGTGGGTATCTTAGGAGCGACGTAGGGAAACTAAAACAAGAGATGGGTAGCAGTGTCACCCTGATAGTAACTTAAAAAGAAAGCTACGATTGCTAACTCACCCTCCAAACGTGGCAACTGTGGCAAATATCTCCCCTATGAGGCTACCTATTGGGGAGGCCTACGTTCAGCAGTGGACTTAGTAGTAGTAGTAAGCTGTTACGGTAACAGTAACTATACAAACAAATTTCTTTATGTTTGATGTATTAGAACCACGATACAACTGTCTTATAGCCGCCGCACAAAGATGTCGGCTTGAGGCAGGAAACAGTACACCTCACAGAGTACTAGCGAAATCAGCACTGAATAGAATATAATAGAATAATTTTCAATTAACTCAGATTGTAAACGATTCTAATCGAAATTCATTTTTCAACCGAATTAAAAAAATGAGGTGGTTCTCAATTCGACTGTATTTTTTTATATGTGTTACCTCAGAACTTTTTTTCTAGGTGAATCGATTTAAATGATTTTTGAGAACTAATGCTTCTCATGTCTTCAAATTTGATCAAGATCTGACCAGTAGTTTTTGAATTATCCTTAATAATGCGTATTTAAGTAATTTCGAATACATGGATGATGCCCTCATTTTATTTATATTGAACTTCTAAGTACCGTAAGTTCAAAAAAGTCCTCGGAGCTAAGTGCTAGAGTGCTGGCTGAGTAAATTTCACAGAACGCGAGCAACCCGCGTTTGATTTCCACCGGCGCAATTTAAATTATTTATTTGCAATTTTAAGAGCTGATTCAACACCTGCTCAGCGGTGAAGGAAAACATCCTGAAGAAACCTGCATGTCTGATAAATTTATAAAAAATATTTCAGACATGAACAATGTCCGCCAACTCGCATTTAGGCAGCACGGCCCACATTTTTTTGCCTTAAACCAACTCGGAAATGAGACTAGGCTTTGGCCCAGTGGGCCATATATAGGCAGTTTACCTTTTAATAAAATAATACTAGTGATAAAATTACACTCACCAGGAATGTGGATCTCCCTGTATTTAACGGACACGGTGTGCACGCCCAGCTCCTTAGGCACGAAGTGTACGGCGTACAGGCCGTCCTCCACTTCTTGGACCTCTGCGTCCTCGGAAACTCCGCCGGGGCTGGTGACAGTGGCCGCGAGGTCGAACGACGTGATACCTGGGAGAAGATGTTTTATTTACTTAGGATTAATCCTAGTCCTAGGAACTTTATACTATAGGTACTCTCGTTGATTATCGACGTAAATTACAAATATATAAGCTTAAAAAAATGAGGTTCCTATGGGCCTCAGCATTTATTTACCATCAGGTAGATTGTACTTTTCTATGACCCTTGCTTCAATCAGTCCACTTACCCATATCGTCCCGTAGGTGTCGTAAGAGGCGAAAGAAGAAAATGAAACAGGAGAAAATGAGCAGCATCTTCCTGATAACAATTCAAAATCCCGTGTAATGATGATTAGATACCTAGGTTACGTGTATCCTAATGAGTTAAAGATCCTGCAGTTCGATTGTTTAGTGACTATTTAAAAAAAAAGACATTAGTTTTGCGAATGAACTGCGAAGTAATTATCTTTGAGTCTTCCATATTGCATTCAAGCATACCACCAAGTTTACCGTCCGAGCGGATATATTGCATTAGGATAAATTGATCAATAATTAGTAATTATTTTTTGTCTTAAAAACCGTTACTCTGTAGGATTTTCTCCCGTATGGAGGAGGGTCTACATACGTAAATTGCTCACGGACAAACATCCAGACCTGAAACAATTATTTGTAAGCTTTACAAATACTTGTTCCGTATTTGATCTGAACCCGCGAACCGTACCTTCGTCGCTACGCCATGAAGCCGTAAAAGTGCGCTACATTTTCATTTATTACCTCATTGTATCTTTGGCGTGAAGAAAATAAACCCGGATTATAAGAAGAGAATAACGTTACCCTAATGACTGACAGGGATGCTTTGGAATAGAAATTGCTGTAGCAGTTACTTTATGTTAATACATGGAATACTTCGTAAGAAGTTGTAAAGAATGTCTCCTCAATCTTCACAACTTCTTAACTACGACTAATGGTCATAGTTACCAGGCATCTTGAAGGTGAGCTTGCAGTTCGTTCCGACCTCGGTGAGAGGTGCAGAGTCACGATGCCTTTGGATCTTCTCCCTCTGTCTGTTGCTACCTTCACCAGTCACCTGGTATAAAATTATTAAATCAGTATGCGAATACCTGTGAAATGTGTGAATGTGAAATACCTTTTTTAAATATTTATTAACTATTAATTTTTATTAGTTAAGCGCTAAAGGAAAACACCGTCAGTAAACCTGCATGTGGCAGCACGGCGAATTCTCGAAAACCATCAGAAATCAAAGGAGGCCTGGAATGTGTGTAAAGTATGTATATTTATATGGGCCGTTCCTTTGTATTGTACAAGATGTTTAAACCGTTGAGATGGAGCTAATAAAAAATAAAGTATGGCAGCGGCCTAGAATACTGTCACTCCCTTTTATCTCGCAAATGTCTACAAAGGGAAATGCTTCATAAAAAAAAGGAGACCTTTAGGCTTCAAATGGATGGCGACATAACCATCCCAGTCTTTATCGGACCAAAAATGCTTAAGCCTGTGACGGGCTGCTGCGTTACAGATACAATGTGTCTGGCACTGTGATTGCCAACCCGCATAGCATGTATAGCATCACAAATACACGGCCCCCGGTTCCCGGTCACAGTAGTGGCGGTCATGGCAACGATGAGGCATAAAAGAAACTGGATGCGTGAAGCCGAAGATCGGGCTAAGTGCCGCGCCTTGAGAGAGGCCTATGTCCAGTTGTCGACTGCTGCAGGCTGATCATGGTCATGATGATATAGAGTTAATAGCATATTATTTCAGCAGGAACTGCTGTAGTTTAGTGTTTAATAAGGTAAGTGAAGGGAACCGGAGACCCTTTTGAGTGGTAACGAGGCATTCCATCTTAGTCCTCAGAGGAAAAAACGCATATGTATTTTCTTTCTTCATCAGTGACAGTTGTGAGTGTCTATAAGCCACAGCATTCTCTTCTCATCAGGTGTACTATGCTCTTCCGTCACCCGTACTTTTTATTTATTTTATTATTTTATTTGATCTTTATTATACACCTTATACTAAGGGGTATAAAGGGCGGACTTAATGGCTTATGGCATTCTCTGCCAGTCAAACCTGGATGATTTGAGAATCTGTGGCAGATGTAATCAATCACTTCATCAATAACTACTTTTATAAAAACACCTGATTTCATAGAATATTATGGCGAAAATTAAAAAAATATTGTCACCTTAACAGTGAATGGTGAGCCCTCGACGTGGTGGTCAGCGAACTTCAAATTGACGATGTAGTAACCTGGCTCCGTTGGCTTGTAGATTATACCGAGGATGCCGTCTTTGCTGTCCGCGCACTGGATCTCAGCTTTGCTGGGTCCTATGATCAGTTTAGATGATAAGAAGACTTATTTGGTAGAGCCACAATGCAGCTATCTTATGGTTGTGTCACGAATGGGCCAGCTTGACCGGGGAAGGACCACGCTCTTACATAATAGCAACGTAAAATAGCATCTCAATGCTGCTGTGTTTCGTATGGTGAGTGTAGAAAACCGAAGACCATTTTTACTGGAACCGATTCCATCAAAGTCTTCAGGAGTGACAATGCATCTGCATTTTGATCCTTAATCAAGGATAAACGTACGTCCGTATGGACTACAGCATCCACTTACCATCAGGTGGTTTGTATGCTAGTTTGTCACCCTTGATCTATAAAAGAAGTAGGAACGTGTATTGAATTACACATATTGTTCTGAGACATAAGTGTGTAATATTTTATGT
The DNA here is from genome assembly GCA_018247895.1 of Parnassius honrathi. Classification (NCBI taxonomy): domain Eukaryota; kingdom Metazoa; phylum Arthropoda; class Insecta; order Lepidoptera; family Papilionidae; genus Parnassius; species Parnassius honrathi. The sequence continues at coordinate 16,843 of DWHP01000629.1, forward strand.
GTTTATCATATAAAATAGGGAGAACGTTTTCTAAAAGCGACATCTTTACCCTCTTTGAAACCGTAGCAGTCTATTTTAAATATGGGCACACCGAGTGGCGACGTGGTAACAGATGCAGGAGGTCGATGGATGCAGGTGGCTCAGAACCGTGCTTGGTGACATTCTTTGGGGGAGGCCTATGTTGAGCAGTCGCAGCAGTATTTATTACAGACTCCAAGTTTTCAATTTCATCATCTTAAGTACTTAAATATATTCTATTCAACAAATTTCGTCCTTAATCTTTACTGGTCACATCACTCACGTTCACAATCGCATGAATCTCCATTTATAATAGGGAACACTGTACACTGCATTCTATACACATTCAGATATTACACTAGTACAAAACACTAGGGCATAGCGCGCTCGTCGACGAGAGCGAAGTCATATATATACACACCTCGTACACGAAGTTTAACAACCGCGATACGAGGCATTTTCATTTACGACCAGTTTCCCCTCATTACGATAGCGGTTCAAGCCGACCTCCCTCAGAGGGACCCGTGAATCACATCGAGCCCCCCCCCCTCCCAGCTAGAGGAGTCTCACTCCAAAAGCAGCGGCTAGGGTGCACACAGAGTCGTTACACTCAATAGCTCGTAAGTCCTCGCTCACGAGCACAGACCATCCAGTAAATCACAAGGATTCTAAAGAAGTTTTCACTTTAAAACCTGTGCGTGTACTCGTAAACTCTGCATTAATACTCTGTGCCAAAACCTTTCCACTGGCTAGATACATATTATCTTTTTTTTTCGTAAGCTGTGTATTCATTTTGTTTTATTTGATATTAATGCCTTCAGGGAGTTAATGTCTATCTTTTTTGCCAGTTTGAAAAATCCAAAAATGCGCACCGATCATAAACAAAACAAAAATTTCATCGTATCCGAATGACGATTTGCTGAAATATCGCACATCTACCGGGAGCGTGGGAGCGTGAGTACATTTTTGCGATCTTTCGACGTTATCGCAGTTATAACAAAGCACTAGGATCAGAATGTAAGATTATTCCGTTATTGTATACAATAATGTGTATAATGTGTAAATAATCCTATGGTTTTGCATTTTTTTCTTAAGTCGACACTTAATTCTTCGTTCGTTCGCTCAACTTTCTCCTTTATCTATCATTATATATTTCCATATTTTCATCAAGATTCTGATGATTTTTTTTAATCCAGCAACTTTTTCTTTAATATAAGAATTTTTGCTTAGAGCCTTTTAATTTTTTTTTCTTATAATAAAGTTGTTGTGGTATTTTTCATTTTCTTGGTGTAAGTGCAATGGTGGAAATCTTAATTATAATTTTCAGATGTTTCCTTTCACTGAGCCCGAAAAACAAATAGGCTATTTTAACGGATAATAATGGAAAGTTGTCTTCAAGACCATCAAGACTGTCATCAAAATTTGTACATAATATATTACATAAAATTACACATTCCATTTTAGGGCTTTTGTTAATATTTCGTAAGTTAGCCCTTATAATGTTTAACAAAAAAGAAAAAAAATATCAAGTTTGAAATGCAACAAGAATAAAATACATTGGTACTTACAAAACCAGGCCTGCGCAGCGTGGAATATATTAAAAAAATTATGTTATCTATAATCACGAATCTCTATGTCATAAAATTTCTATAGTATAATTAAAAATTACATTCAGCATACTTTAATTAATATAGGTTACCATGGCTTAGATTGAGGTCAAGCTAGTTGTCTTAATAAAAAATTAATAAAATATTATGATGAAAATTAATTTAATTCGTACATACTGCCTAGTGGCAGTGTAGGAATATCCACTACCTCCTGGGTATTCCCATAACCTTCATCGTCATCATCATTACAGCCCTTTACAAGTCCACTGCTGAACATAGGCCTCTCCCAAGGTACGCCACAAAGCACGGACCTGAGCCACCTGCATCCATCGACTTCCTGCATGTCTTACCAGGTCGTCACTCCATCTAGTG
>DWHP01000630.1:0-18833 GCA_018247895.1 Parnassius honrathi
TCATACACAAAGTTCAAAAATGTTATTAAACTATGTTTGTATAAAAAGGGTTATTATAATATTAAGGAATTTATGGATGATAATAACCCCCGGGAAGGGTGATCGCTACCAAGCTATTTCTAATTTATCTGTTGTTGCTAATTGTAAACATGATTGTAAGCTATTATTTGAAAAAAAAATAGTCCCGCTGGGTTTCTTGCTGGTTCGTCCCAGGACAGAGGTTTTTTTGCGAACCAGTGGTAAATGAAAAAATTGACTTTCAATAAGTATTGTTCATAATCTACATTGAATAAAAAAGTTTCTGTTTCTGTTTCTGGTAGGATAGGATTACTTTTCCTCAATCCGCCAAACAGCGGTGCCTGTAATCGCTCACAATACCAACGTAAAATAATATCTACCTTAATAATACTGTGGTTAGTATAATCAGGGATTAGAACCGGTGACCCTTTTACTAGCATCGAAGCGCAACATAGCATCACATCGAAGTTCTAGAGAGAGAGAATAAAGGTAGACGTCTATGGGCCACAACATCAATTTGTGAATGCTGAACAGACGTTATATAGTCCGCGATGTGGTTATTATCCGAGAAAATAGAACACAGAATATGGTATAACTATAACGCAATGACGTACAAAAGCACCGCATACAAAATCCGCCGAACTTCCAAGAAATCCAGCGTACTGGCCTTACTTAATGAATACAACTACACGTGTAAAGTCACGTCAGTGCACGCGCCACACGGCGTACTGTTCTCATTAGAGTTCATGACAAGCCTTTACGTGCAATATCCACGTGAAATGTATGTATATCAAACGCTTTTACGATATAGGAGAAATGTTTTGCGTCAAATTTTACAAAAATGCTTCGCTAACTTTAACAGACAAGATTTCACTGAGGACTTATCAAAGCAGACCATTAAACTGAACTACCTATCGTGGTAGAGCCACGGTGCATCTATATTATGATTGTAGGACGAATGGGTCGACTCGACCAACGTAGGACCACGCCGTCAATACCAGCGTAAAATAGTGGCCTAAAGCTGCTGTGTTTCGTAGAGGCATTCCATCTTAGTCCTCAGGGGTGACAACGCATAAGCATTGTGATTCTAATCGAGAATGTAGGTAGTCGACTATGGGCCACAGCATCCACTTACCATCAGGTGGACTGTGTGTTCGTTTGTCACCCTTATACTATAAAAAATTGTTTGGTATCTGTAGAATGCACATGACATGATCACCTTTTTAAGGGTAAATTATTTTCACTGTTTTTATAATCTGTTAAAATTTAATTCAGCAGTTTCAATAGTATCTCTAAAGGCGACGGTAAGTGGTGACTTTTTACACCCTGTGGATAAAATGATAAAATCATAGACAGTTAAGTAGATTTACCATTGAAAGCCTTGTACCTATAAATCTATACCATATGTGGTAGTATTACGAGGACATCTGCAGTAGAACCAGAGTGACCGACATAGCCCAACGCATTAGCAAGCTGAAGTGGCAATGGGCCGGCCATATAGCTCGAAGAACCGACAACCGATGGAGAAAAAAGGTTCTTGAGCGGCAGCCTCGTACCGGTAGGCGAAGTGTAGGGCGACTCCACACTAAACGGAGTGACGACCTAGTAACACATGAAAGAAGTCGACGAATGCAGGTGGTTCAGGACCGTCCTTTGCGGCATTCCTTGGGGGAGGCTTGTGTTCAGCAGTGGACTTGTGAAGGGCTGTAATGATGATGATGATAAAATGCTTTGTTTACCAAGCAGGCCAGGTAGATTGCTAAGCGCAGAGCCTCCTCGCACCGGTTTTGCTGCTCCCTATCATCAGTCTATGCTTACCTTTCTTCATCGTACGGCCAGTAGTAAAGGACCAAGTCTTAGATCCATTACGTCAACACGATCTGGTTGTTTACTCCTGTTTTCAAGTTCTGAGGTATACGTGACGAGATGTGTCGTAATCTCCCGAATGCTACATAGCCGAATAGGATCCGTCGATTGCCTTCTCGATCAAAGTTTGGCACACCTAGTCAGACAATTTGTTCTAGTGAAATATACTCGTCAAATATTTGAGCTCCTAATAACCTACATTGGTGTGACATAGACCTGTGTCTCGTCCATGTCTACTTTAAGAGAAGAATCCGTTGGGAGACACAGTTGAGATCATTAAGCATGGTGCTATCGTCCGCAAATGAAAGTAAGTGATGTATTAGTTATTGACACTGCCACCGTATCGGTTCCAGTTCAGTAGCTTGAGAGCGCAACGCCCTTACTGATATTATATGTAGTTATTTGGTAATAATTGTCTTAACTGCTGTTTTGTAGAAGTTAGTACATCTTTTACACATCTCACAAAAGGCATTTTTCATAATGGATTGCCAACATAAAAATATTTATTATGAATACGGAAGCGTTTCGACAGACGATGTGTAATTGGAATAAACCTCTCGCGGAACGCAACAGCTGTTGTTTCCCGCGATCAAGCCATAAAAACAGCTGTATTGTAGACTTTATAGGCACTGTGATTTCATAGCTTTGTGCTATATACGAGTCTTGCGAGCAGAGACCACCTGTGGTTTAATCCCCCCTTAAATTTATGTAATTTTAGCTTTCTATTTCGACATTGTAGCTTTTCCTTTCTACTACTCGTGCGGTAAAGAATGGGATTGATAATGGCGTCGCCTCTATTTACCTCTCGCTCGCACACTGTCGCTATCTATACTAACACCCACGGGCAGACTGCAAAAAAAATACGTTGCGATATACGTTTTTTGTACGTCCTATAATTTCAGTCCATTTATCCGAAAAATTTAGTCTTTATTAAAATAGGAATATTGATAAGATAAAGTAAATGGTCTTTAATGATTATCTTAGATCTAAGTAACGCCACATTAATAGATCCAACCCAGGCGAAGCCAGAGCGGGTCACTAGTTATAAACGTTATTTTAAAATTAATGTACCAGAGTATACAATAGGAGTATGTTAGGTCTCAATCTGAGTGACAGGGTGAGAAATTGTGCGATAAGAGAAGGGTGTGGAATGCAAGATGATGTTGTGACGAGAATTAAGAAAAGGATGCTTCAGTGGTTTGGTCATGTAGAAAGAACGAATGAGGAAAGAGTGACAAAGCCCATTTATGTGGCAAAAGTGAACGGCAGAGTCGGTAAGGGACGCCCTAGGCGAAGGTTTGTCGACCAAATTGGCGATCTATTTAAAAGGGTCCAAAATAAGAGTACCCTTAACCAAAGAGCATGTATGCGTAGGTATATGGATGTGGAAGAGGCGAGAGAGGTGTGTCAGGATCGTGCCAAATGAAACTCTGTAGTCTCTGCCTACCCCTCAAGGTGACAGGCGTGAGTGCTTATGTAGGTATATGTATGTAGTATACAATTCTCTTCGAATATTTTCTCATTAATAGAAAATTTCCAATTAACCGAACATAACGTTACAACGATATACCGTCACTGACGGGTTTTCGTTATTGGTATTGTGCATGTTGACGGTACGGGTTCGATGAGCCGCCATTTCTAATCCCATTCTTTATCCGTCTGTACTTGCAATGCCATTAACACTACTCATATTCTCCTTAACCATTTTTTAAGTTTAAAATACTTGAGATAGGTAGAGGTATAAGTCGAATAATGAATTCGAACCTATGACTTATTAGTTTAGTAGTATTAGGTGCAGGTGATGGCTAACTTGTAGCATAATACTCGTATTACACACAGGAAATATAGTTCTCGGGGCTAATTATTACCTGCTATCGTCATTATTTTGTTATTGTAACAAAATATTATTTAATAAACAATAATTTGTTACAGTTAGTTAAACCAAATGCATACAAATTAAGAAAACTTTAAATTAGATAACTCTCTAAATCCTAATTCACCATAAGATTGGCACCCTAACTCTATTTAAAAAATAACATATATGTGAAACAGCATTAGATTTGTGTTAAAAAGGGATCAAGTTTGGTAAAGCCAACGTTTTCGGGGATGTTGCTTCGCCGATAAAAAGATAACATTTAAAGGGATCTCAGCTCCGTAATAGTTGCTAAAACATAGGATCTATACCCCATAGGCACGTACTAAGTTAATGGAACGTTACAATTTCTGACGAAAAATCGTTACAAAAAATATTTTATTTACTAGAAAGTACAGTGTAAAGATATGAAATTTATCGTAGTATTGTATTAAATTTTAATTCGAGATAGTTCCAATCGTGATTTACTACTAAATTCGTAAAAGAATTGAATTTAATAAAAATAATTGAAAAATTTCTGTGAATTTGAACGATTTATATTTATAAACCTGTACATAATATTTAGTGTCCTTATATCGTAAGCACTGGCATTTTATAAAACAAAAAATAAGTATAAAGTAAATATGTGGCTCATATTATCTACCTTAAGTTGGGCGGCCGTCACGGTTTTAGAATTAAAAAAATTACTTAATTAGGACTGAAAATTCTACTTTTGTTCTACAATTAGCACTTCAATTCTTATGTGGACGACAACAATGGAACGCCCGACAGGATGTGACGCGGTGCGACGACCGCAGCGGCCGCTGTCTTGCCTTACCGCCAATTGAGAGCCAAGTAACGGATACTTGTATAATGCTACACTTTGCTAATTTTCTACTCAATTCGATAAACTCATAGTTACTTGGTCTAAACAATAGTTTATTACCGTCATTAGAGTATAAGGAATTAAGATTTTTTGTATTTACGTTTGTATTTATTTAAGTTTTCATTGCTAGACAATGGTTTCACTCATAGTAGAAACAACATCCATGCTTGATTAGCGAAAGCATTGTCTAATATTTTCGCTGGTCTGAGTATAAATATAAATTTGGCATATCCACTGAATGCCGCAAAATCTTTCGGGTATATATTTTTTTAATCTATCGTGCAGTCAAAACGACATTGACTTTAGCTATTGTCACAGGGAAATACCGAGTTAGTCCCATTGCCACTATTAAAATTCTGGGAATAACTTTGTAATAAAAAGATCTGAACACTTTCTAGTAAAAGCCGTTTAGACGTAACAAGGAAACACTTAATTTTGACGTTATATAACTTCCAGGTATTTAGTATGACAACAACTATAATATTGTCAATAGTTATGTATAGACAATACTCAACTATTAACAATAATTTTCGTTTTCTTATTAGTTTTCTTTGATTTAAACGCTCCACTACATAATTAGTAATAATAATACAGTGTATATATTTTATTTTTTTGTAACAACTTTTAAACCTGTATTATGCAAATAAATGAATTTGATTTGATTTCAAAAAGTAAATAAAAACAAATAACATATCCGAATGCAACATTGTGTTAAAGTCTCAAAACGATTGGTAAAGACATTTCGGAGATTTCAGATTTTGAAGAAGCCAACATTTTACATTTCGTTTTTATTGTGAATAAGTTAAATCTTTTAGGCTATAGAATTTATAATTCGAAACTACTTTAAGGTTACAAGAAACATATTTTAACCAATTATTTGTATTAAAAAAAACCTTGGAAAAAAGTTAAGAAAAGGAAATAAACAAACAATGAAACGACAACAAAGTGAGATGTAAAATTGATAAGGTCGTTATCGCGCCGCGCCGATACGAAGGGACCAACGCATTGCCCTCGCTCCGGGGGGCACTAACCCATGTGCGCCGGTTAGATACCGGCCAGCGTAAACACGACGTCTCGCTAACCATAGCATAACGTAAATTGCATGATTGCGAGACGATCTGTACGTTTTAATTAAATTAAGACATTATCATCATCATTATTACTACCTATCACAAATCCACTGCTGAACATAGGTATTGTATTGTATAGGCAACGAATGCCTATATTAATTATATTAATTACTTAACGTGATAGAACCACGCTGCTGCTATATGGTTTTAGCGCGAATGGATCGGCTCGATCGGGAAAATACCACACTCTCAGAGAATACCAGCGTAAAATAACACCTTCGTATGATCGATTTGTATGGTGAGTGTAGAGAACAGGAGATCATTTTACTGGAAACAAGGCATTCCATCTTTGTCCTCAGGGTTGAAGACGCATCCGCATTTTGATTCTTAATCGTGGACAAGCGTAGATGTCTACGGGCCACAGCATTCATTTACCCACAGGTGGACTGTGTGTTTGTGTTCTATAAAAAAAATTATAAGTGCTGGCAGTTAGTAGTACCCACGAAATTAAAATTTCGCGTGGAAGGACTACTACAGAGCTTAATTGACTAGGAGTTGGGGGTAGTGGACGTAAATGGTTAATTTGTAAATCAGAAAAATGTTTAGCTGTAATTTAATTGTAATATTGATTATGGCCTCCCCCAAGGTATGCCACAAAGCACGGTCCTGAGCCACCTGCATCCATCGACTTACTGCATGTCTTACCAGGTCGTCACTCCATTTAGTGGGGGTCACCCTACACTTGAGGCCTATGTTCAGCAGTGGACTTGTGAAGGGATGTAATGATGATGATGATGACGATGAAAAGATGAAAATGAAATATTAACATCACTTGACAAACATTGATAAATTCTAAATCAGATACGCCAAGCACTAACTATAACTATACATAATACATACATACATACATAGAGGCTTTGTGATAACAGCACCTGTTATACAAAGCACACGTGCGCTTGCGACATGTTTTCGTTATCACAGTGTTGTCTACATATCCTTGTTTTGAAATAGCTTGCACTCCCTGGGTGTGGGAATACCGGCGCCTTGGGATCACTTATCGGGCGACACGAGTTATTAACATTAAATGTTTACATACTGAGCCATACGATGAGAAGCAATATAACGGTAGATAATAAAAATTGCTGCAGTCTTTTAAAAGTGCTCTTGATAACAAGTTGATACACGTTAGGTCAATCGCTTTTGTTCAATTGCTTCAAGTTCAAACATCGCAGCAGTCCAACACTTCGCACTGTCTACACAACAAGGTTTTGTACACCTACTAAGACCTATAGTGAAAGAAAGCTGGAATGATCTAGCAAGAATCAATTTCTTATACATTTTTGGGTACGGCAGAAACCTAAACTGGCCTGTCATAAGCAAGGAATACTCGCAAAATGTTAATTTATTTACCGTTTATAATCCGCAGCTCTATCTGTTTTTAACATACCATTGAGGTAAAAGGTTTTCTCAGCTTTTAAAAGCTAATCCACGGATAAGCTTTTGAAAGCTGATTTATTATTGCGAGCACTTTATTGAATGTCCCTCTAGCATAATAATCTACGTGGCAATTTTGCTCGATATACATGTGACCTCAATATGACCCCAAAATTTCTCTCTACGATTTCTCACACGAGCTAGATAATAAGCATAGTTATTTTTCTTTCTCTTGTCTATGTTTCTTTACCTTAAATTTTTGATCTGTTGTACCTTTCTCGCCTTCCCTTATTATTTCGTCAATTTTTGATTGACAAAAATGAAATTTTAAGTTTCTAGGTCACCATCGGTTATGAACTTATGAATCGACAAAGGTCGGCCTTTGCTATAACGTTATTTAGTAACGTCAAAGTTGTTTTGTCTGTTATCGTACACAACATATTATGTAGAAATTGGTAGGGTGCCAGGAATCTTGCGGCTGGCGTGTATTCACACGGAAAAATTTCAAATATTGTGTGACGCAAACAAATGTACTTGTCATTATATGATATATAACATGTTATAAGACGAACCGACAACTGATAGAGAAGAAAAATGGTTCTAGTGGAAGCCTCGTCACGGCCACCGGCAAGCAGGGAGTAAGACGGCTCACCTGTAGATGGAGTGACGACTTGGTAAGATTGCTGAAAGTCGATGAATGCAGGTGGCTCAGGATCATTCTTTGTGGCATAAAGCTGGGAAATGTTTATTTTTAGCAGTGGACTTGAAAAACTAATAACGCCTACTACGTCCTAATTATTTACAAATAAAATATAAATATAAAATCAACAGATGTAAAAACTGTAAAAGTGTATCGAAAGAAATAAATGTTGACTATATTAATTATACAAATAATATTACCTTTCGAACGAAGAACGTACATAAATAAGCTGTCCAGTGTGTACAGATTGGTATGTGTGATAACTGTTAACTGATAACCGATGGAGTAATTATCGTGCAACGAGCGCGGTGCGTTAGACGTGCATGATACGCATAGAATAACAGTGCTCTTGACTAACAGTGTCAGAAAATCTCTCACCTCATTTCGTCATGTGTGTCTTCTGGCTTCCCATAGATAGCAGTATAGCAGAACATGGGTTGCGATTAAGGCAACTCCAAACGAGGCTCCAGATACCAATCAAAATATATGCCGCACGCGCCGCTACGATACACGTCCCGCCAAACGCTTTACGCTCAAATTTATTAGCGTACAGCCGTAGAATACAAAATGGTACAGGAATTACAGCCTGTAAGAGCTCCCCACGGAGGCTCACCCTCAGGCTAAAATCGACGACAAGTCCCCGGTACGCCAATGTTAAAAATATGTTTTTATAGGATATTTTTTTAGAGTATAAGGACGACAAACGAGCACACAGTCTACCTGATGGTAGGTGGTTGCTGTGGCCTATAGACATCTACTTCTATCCTGGAGTTTTGGCGGGAACTTGACTTTCGACGGATTATTTCTCCTGTTTTATCGTTTAAATAATGGTTTGAAGTGGATTTCGATACGAAACAAGTCATAACAAATGGGTTATTTAAATCCGGCGCCAAGCAAGTCTTGCGTACATCGTCTGTTATCTCGTAACAAACGTATAATAGTAGAAATAAAATAATGCGCCATTACAGCACGAAGGCTATTGCCGGTGTACATTAAAACTGTACAATTTACAATGGCTTACAGAGCTGCGGGCCTCGCTTATTAAAGCAGGAAGTGCTAATTACGCTAAGCTAGGAAAATACGAACAATGTAGGTTGGATACTGTACACTATTATTAAATACGAGTATATTCGTCAATGCCACAGCGTAATTAAAACATCATCTTCACTTTACTTTCCGTCTTTCATCTTCACTTCACGTTCTGTCTTTATCAGCCTGTAAATGTCCATTACTGGACAGTGGTCACAGACCTTTGCTATTGGCATTGCATATTGCAGTCAAATCAACAAATTATGTGAGACGGTAAGGCTTAGCACGCACTGCGATTAAACGTAAACGGTTTAGGAATTGCTGAAAACGCATACAATCACGCACTGCGGCTGGAGTTGTGCTTAATTTTATTTCAGTACCACCATGGATTCCGGGCCAGTGGCATATGTCGTAGCTTCGATTTTTAAATTAAAAAAATAGAAACCGTAAACAACGGCGCTGCCATAAGTACTGGGTACATCCACTAACATATCAAAGACATCTGAAAGGATACTTTTGTAAAATATACAACGTAATGTCAATTGGTACTTTTGATAAATTATTACAAGCAGTGGGCAAGTTTCTACAACATGAAGACAGCATTTCGTATGGTGGTATCGAGACTGAATGAAAAACCGAACGCGGTTAACCGCAGAGCGTGCGCCGCCATACTATTACTATGGTACACATCAAAATAGCGCGTTTACAAACCGCAATCGAAATGTTAGCAAGTTACGTTTTTAAAATCAGTCACTGAAAAAAGTCGCTAATGCGTGCGCTTGTATGGAAAGCTATGTGTTACATTTTTTGCGGTTTGCGGTGCGATTAAACGCGCGCGTTTATCGCAGTACGTGCTAAGCTTAAGCCAGCCATCTATCGGAGAACTTTCTTTGACCTGCCTTACCATAATTGCGTCTTACGATACCCACGGCATGAAATGCCGTGATTAATTATCACATTTCAAAGTTCTAAAGCGATCGTCTTTAGTCCGATAATCCTTTATAAAAATAGGATTCACAATTAGCATTAAAATCATATAATCAACGGGTCCAATTGAGGCGACTACGATGCTAAGGCATTTTACAACGACTACAAAACTGGTTTATGAGAATAGTGTTTATACTCTGTCGACTTGTTTCATGTCGCTTCCTCAGTAAACAATTTTGTATTTAAATTATGCCATAAAGAAAGATTAACGAATAAGTAATTACATTAAAAAGGCAATAATCCGCTGTATACAAAAGACTGAGAAACCGTTCAGTTTAATTAGAAACATTGATCTAGTTTAAAAGCTATAACAAATGGCAAATTATTTAAACTTTATTTTTACAAGCATTCATACTAAACAAAAGACTAACCTTTGGGTACCTAAGTTTTATTTACTTATCATTATATGCCGGTTGACATCAAAGAACGGACTGAAATTCTGCAATTCGTCAAACGGATGTGAATGGAATTGAGTGAGAGCTGATTAATAATTATTAAGATAATAATCAGGCAAATTAGTGAAATAAAATTAATTGTGTTCGCTAAATATATTTTTCTAAATGTTAAGCCCACGCTAGGTTTTATCTTGTATAGTGAAGGCAGTTTATATACATAAATTTCACGAGAACAAACATTGAGACCTAGAATCATTATTTCTATACAAATATTTATTCCGTGTGGTATTCGAACCAAAGGTTCTCAGCGCCGCAATGCAACTAAGCCACTGCGCCACTGCGCCACGGAGCCAGCAGCAATCAGCACATTTATGTTTGCTAAAATACATAAAGTAATTTATGGTCTTAAACAAAATAAAATAATTTAACGATAGAAATCAATTATTAAGTAATAAAACGTAAGTAGTGTCTTACGACGTACTTATGTTAAGGCTTCAGTGATAAGGTATAGGATAACGAAATAAACAAATACGTCGCACTTTAAAATCCGCCAACATGCTTATACGCACTGGCGGCTAGTAACCGAAGGGGTACTTGGCAGGGGCTAGCAGCGTATGACTATTGTAAAAACAGAATAGTAGGCCATATTCTAATGACGACACGATATACACGCATATGTGACCGGCTAATATCGGCTATCGTCGCGAACATTCGGGCTGCACACGCAGCCCGAATGTTCGCGACGTGTAGGTGTTATCGCGCTGGTGGCGGTACATCAAAGAGTTTTAGTTGCGCGCTACCTGATCAGACTAGCGTTGTTCATTTCGGCCGTTGTTTTCGATCAGTTCAGACGTATGCAAGTGGCTGTGTAAAAGTGGTACTGGAATTCCTCTTTTTAGATTTTAGGTTCCTTCTTTTTAGATTTTAATAAATGCATTATGTAATTGTTAGCACACATGTAGAAGTAAAAAAATTCGTCGTCCATAGTTAAACGTTTGAAAATGATTTCGACCATCTTGGGTTATTACACGATAGTTTATGCAAAATATCGTAGCCGCTAATATGACCACAGCTTTTATCGCGATAACTTTTTAGTGTCAAAACGTCCGAAACTTCGGCATGCATTACTTCGGGACGATATACACGCAGGTGCGGCCGAAGCATAAGAAATGTACCGAACGCCGCTAATATATGTGTGCGTGCCTGGCACGTGACAATACGGACTCGTAATCAACGACGTTTGCTAAGTCGGGAAGATCGGGCAGAGTCGGGAACGCCCACCGCCGCGCTCCGCAATCACCTTTGTTTGAGACTTTGTTAACTTTTAACAAAATTTTACTAACAGTCTTTTTTCGTTTTATTTTCTCTTTTGGTAAAATAAATTAATATATGCGTTTGTTTAAGTAAATTAGCGTTTTATTAATAGGTTATATTACTATTTTTATACATAGGTGCATACCTCACCTCATAAGTACATTAATTATCATATCACATCACTTCAAATTAATTTTAAACATTAAATCTGAGCTAACACCATATGCTCAGTGTTAATTTACTCGTATTTTAGTTATTTGGAATTTGTTGTAATGTAAAGCTGAATTTTTTTTTTGACAAACATTGATTGTTTGAGAGGACATTGATTGTTTGTTTGAGAGGAAACTAAAGAAAAATTATTAACAAATATGATGCATAGGTACGTATCCGTATGTATTATGTTTGTAAATATTATAACTACTTATGAAACTAAATGAGACGTAGCTGTTAAACAAAAAAACAGTGATAATCCTGCAACAGTAGGCATTGAAAGTCTCGCGCGGCGCGGGAGTTGTCCTACTATTCTGTTTTTACTATGAAGTGACGCAGTTCGAATCAGAAATCAGACGGTTCACGCACACGCCGTATATAGCAATGATAAGTTGAGGTAGATGAATTGTGCCACCTCCAGGTCTTTTAATATATATAAAAACGCACAATATATTATGTACACTGAATAGGGGTTGGTTAATGGGTGGAGGGCGTGGGGCGAGCAGCCCATCTCTTCTCAACCGCCGCAGTCAACACTCCGATGCGGTTTAGTGCAAATGGAATGAGAGGTTTCAAACTACTAACAAACATACTGCCTACCGCGCGGTTAACCCACCGCGTGGTTATAGTTAGTGCTTTGAGAGCTTATATGCTTCGAGATTTACGGATAGACCACCAATATCCTTCTGACACAGTCGGGTATAAAGTAGTAAAACAAACCAACACGCTTGGTTACATATATGCAGATGTGTATATATCTGACATATGTTGTCGGCTCTTCGAACTATATGGCCAGCCCATAGCCACTTAGCTTACAAATCCGTTTAGCTATGTCGGTTACACTGGTCCAATTGCGCATATCCTCACTTCTAATTTATTCCGCAGAGAAACCCTGAGCATAACGAAACTTATTTGGAGGTTAAATAAATTTCAATGATAATGCCAAGCAATATTCCCAAAGTCAAGAAAATCGTTGAATCGCGAACATTAAGCGTTCAGACTACTACCGCCTTGTACGATAAAGAGATGCACTGACCTGAAACATATCCGTATCAGGATCCTCTGTATACTCGACGATGACCGCTTGGCTGCGGCTGAGCGTGTACGAGATGGAGTGCTGGCTCGCGTCGAGGATCGCCTTGCTGCTGTGCGGTGTCTTCACCACGTAATGCTTGGAGCGTCGCACTCCATTCGCGTTCGGTCGCCGGTACAGGACAAATTTGCTCCGGCGACGACCACGCTCGCCCGCTGGTAGGTACCCGTTGTACCTGGAATGAACAGTTAATTAGAGACTGAAATAAGAAGTGTATCAGTGACTTTTTGATAACGCACCGGTAGCCTTCTTTGCTTAAAGTTAAACCGCAATAGTAACTTACTATCAAAAGGCCGGTGTCGGAAAATTTAAATCCTACATACACGCGATAATGGAATTCAATTTTAGGGAGTTTATCCAAGATGTTATTTTAAGACATTATTTAAAAAAAAAAAACAAGTTATCTTTATCAAACTACCTGTCTGTCATAAATGCTAAATATTTCGACGCAATTATCTACACGCGTTAGGCGAAGTTCGACTGCGCAAGCTAATTTGATTCCTTGATGATATTAAAAAAATAAACTTGAAATTTCTGCAAGGGCTATCTATGTAGCGATTTGTTTGCCACGCTACTTCAATGCTCAAAAATATCTTCTGTAGAAAATTCAAGATATTATTTCCCAATAGGACAAACGGACATAGAAATTATAATTACACAACGTAAAAAATTGAGTATAGACCATTACTATGTTACGCAGATTTTGACGTTGTGGAGTTTAAATTGAAATTTGAGATTATCTCTGAATACAGTTTTTATTATTTTTTTATTATGGTATATCTGTATATCAAAATTAAAGTTTATACCGTATCATAACCGGTATTCAGAGAGGATTTCAAGTTTAAGCTCAAATTCCACAACGTATGTAATGTGTGTCTGTCAATTAGCTTACGGCCACACTGACCATATCCGGTAAATTATACCAGAAGCTGTTGACTGCGCAGAATACTTTTGCTCACTAATCCGTCCTCGGAATTCTTTGTGTGGTTCGCCAAAACCTTATAATTCTAGAGATAAGGCATTATTGTTTTATTGGATAGTTCTTCAGATGATTATAATGTGAACATACTTTGTCATGGTTGAATATTACTTCTTAAGGTAATATTACTTTATAACAAATATAAGCTCTACTATAGTATATAAAACCGCTTCATTTAAATAATAATTTTGACATACAAACAAACTATCGAAGTCCATTGCTGAACATAGGTCTTGTGCTTTTTAGATTGTCTACCAGCCTTGTATTTGCCATGGCCGACATCGGTATCTTCGTGGTAGAGCCACACTGCAGCTATATTAATAGTATAGTTGTAGCACCAATAGTTCGGCTCGACCGGGGAAGGACCACGCCCTCACAAAATACCAGCGTAAAATGGCAGCTTAACGCTTCTGTGTTTCGTGTAGTGAGTGTAGAGAAACGGAGACCCTTTTTACTGGAAACGAGGCATTCCAGTTCTTAGTCCTTACGGATGACAACGCATATGCATTTTGATTCTTAACTGATGATAAATATAGATGTCTATGGGCCACAGCAACCAATTACCAACAGGAGGACTGTGCGCTAGTTTGTCACTCTTATCCTATAAAAACATCGGTTTCAGTTTTCCTTTGTCATCTCTTCGTCGTCTTACCAATATACTTACGGCAATTTGTAATATGTATACGAATATTTAATAAACATTTTAATTAAATATTCGTATACATAGTTTCTTGCCATAAATGTAGAGGGCGTTAGACACTTAATATTCATGTCATTAAAAACTACTAAAACAAGCAAACGTGCGCAATTTGCATACAATGCGCTGATAACGTGCCTGCGTCCTTTTTTTAATTAATAAAAACAGACTACGATTGTACAAAAGACTATGAGAAAGGTTAGCTTCCGTGAGAAGAGCCATGGAGAATTGTGGTTATACTGTATATAATGAATTTAAAAGCCTTGACGTTATCCACGGTCTCGGATTTAAAAGCGGTGCACAATTACGTGTGTATGGTGCCGGCGTAATAGAATCCAGCACTTTATTTTCACCCGTGGGTCTCGTAAGAGGCAACTATCGGAAATGCACTGTACTTTGTACGTGGTAGAGCCACGCTGCAGCTATATTATGGTTGTAGCACGAATGGTTCGGCTCGACCGGGGAAGGACCACACTCTCACAGAATACCGGCGTAAAATAACAGCTTAATGCTGCTGTGTTTCGTGTGGTGAGTGTAGAGAACCGAAGACCCGTTTGACTGGAATCGAGACATTCCATCTTAATCCTCAAGGGTGACAACAGATCTGAATTTTAATTCCTAACTAAGGTTAAATGTACTTGTCTATGGGCCACAGCATCCACTTATAATTAGGTGGACTGTGTGCTTGTTCGTCACCCTTATCCTATAAAAAACGTCTTTTGATTAATGCTTTTGTGTTTAGTATGTGTAAAGAAACCCCTTGCCCCTTTAAATAAAACTATCTAATCTATCGACAATATTTATTTTGAATAAGGTCATGCAAAAGTTTTAATAATATGGCACAGCATTTCATAGATTTATTCAACATCAGTGTTCGTAAATTAAAGAATACCATTTCTCATTATTTCTTTAACTAAGGTGATTCTTATAACGTGCGTATGGTAATTATTATTTTACATGAACTTGAGAAATGTTTACTGTTTTAATCCTATTTGTAAAGCTTGTAATTGGCCTTTTTCTCAACATTTTATTTGTATTACTTGATGTTTTTAGCTGTAAGTTTTCCAACGAAATAAAACAAACTGGAGAACCTTTTTACTGGAAACGAGGCGTTCCATCTGTTCAAGGGTGATAACGCTTCAGCATTATTATTCTTACTCAAGGACAATGGGCTATGGCAGGTCCATGGATCGCATTATTCACTTACTATCAGGTCTGCTATGTGTTTCTTTTTTATCCTTACTCTATAAAAAAGTTCGTAAATTCTAATGGTTCCGATAATCCTTGTATCCTCGATCTATCAAATCTTGCATGTCGATTATGGCAAATCCTGCAACAGTAGATGCCAACTGTTTTGTTTCCTGCCGCCCGGTTCCAAGCCTCAGGACGCCGATAGTTTAGGTAATTTCTTTTTACAGTGAAAATAATGGTAATTAAGAAAAAATAAAAAAGATAAGCCCTGCTTTATAGTTAGTTCAGTTAGTATGCAAAGTTTCATGATCTTATTCAAAGTATTTTATGAATAACAACGGTTTATCGTTCAGTTTGGAGGTATCTTTGGATTTTTTTTCTATCGAGAAAATTTTACGAAACCATGTTTTCGTCTAACATAGTACTTAACATTAATCCTCAACTTTACCATATATTTACTTCAAAATTAATGCTGCAATATTTTCGGCATAACGGAGGATCTTGCTAAGCCATTGAGGTTATATTTCCTCTTAAGAAAGCTTTAAATAACTCCAAACAAGTGTAACTGGACAGATGTTTGGGCTCCTAGAGTTCTCGAAATTATAAATAATTGACTGAAAAATATTTAAACTTGAATATTTCCGAATTTAATTTGTGGTCAAATTCAAGATTTAGCTTAACATTAAAATATCTATAATACATACATACATCAACATTGTCTAGTGATTTTTACATTTATTAACATAACTAAAAGTACTGAAAGTTTAATATAGTACTGCTTATTTTGATATAAAAATTTTTCAGGAACTTCTTTGTTGTTTTTTAATACAAAAAATTAAAACAAATATCATCAGGTTGTGTCGGTGTATTTATTTAACAAATAAACTTTAAAAAAATCAAGCGGAGAGCTAGCGATATACTTGTACAATCCAAGAGGCTACTTTTTACAAATGGAATAATAAAAAAATATCTGCAATTTCATCTCAAACAGCAGTGCCGGCCGTGATGTCTCACTCAAAACAAATCCGTCACAACAAGAGAACAAACGATATACAGTTCAAAGCACTTTAAGCGAGCAATTCACAGAAATAAACGAGCATTACGGCAACAATGCACAAGAAATTGGATAATATCAAGTGGATGCATCGTGCATGGGAAGCTTTACAAGTGCAACCTTTGTTTGCATTGTGTAACGTCATGTAACGTCTAGTTGCGCGTGTGAATAACGTTTTTCCAGCAAACATTCACATTTTTTTCAAGAACAGTATACACCGTAAACAATATTTCAATGTCGGTCACTACACGTGGTTATCACCTATTAAACCTTATATCCAGTGGATTCTGAACACTTAATTGTAGTTTACTTTTTTTTTTCTTTTAAGTGGGGAAATGCCTACGCATACCCGCCTCGTCAGGGCCAGGACGGATCGGACTCGCACCGACTAAAGCCCCATGTTATTCCACCTTCGTCGCATATTGGCAGGACTACGAAGGATACGCGAAGGCCATGGAACCAGGGAAAACGCGCACTCAGGAGTACTAGCTTTCCTGACCCCAGCGGCTATGATTCGGCTGCGAGGGTAGGGAGAGCGGCGCCTCGCAATACCGACACTCCTCCCCTCACGCAGCCCTATCACCACCACATCAATTAACGGTGCGGCCCCTTCGGAGTCGCGGAGGATAGGACGAGTGGCGCATCGCCATACCAACACTCTTCTTCCTCCGCGACTTAACATCGACTGTAGCGGCAGGGAGAGAGGGCACCTCTCTCACCGCAGCCCACCGACACACATCCGAAGTGGGCTCACCAAGCCCACTCGGAGTGGCCTCTTCGGCCCGGGCCCTACACGTCGGACAGCCATGGGGGTTCCTCTAAGTTCACCATTTGGTGATTAAACCACGGGTACTAAGCTTCCCCGCCAAGACAAGGCGGGAACCCGTTCGGGGGGAATTGTCGTTTACCTAATACAGCAGATTGTGACTGACATTTCTAGTCTAATCATGTATTATTCAGTTTTAAAATACAACAAAGTTAGTTATCCGAATAAACCATATAATCTGATTCGTATAAATGATAACTTGGTTTCACCAGTGTTGGCAAGGGTTTGCCGACATTGGAAACTAACTGCATTAAACATTACATACCTCTAAGACAGTTCTTTTAGTTGTATAAAGTTTATAGTTAAAGTTGAATTTTTTTTAAACTTTATCCACGCACATTTCTTCCGAAGCTTTTTACAAATATCTTCTAGAAACGGTAGATGCATGCTCTATTTTATTATTTGAACGATAGAATATATGAAATCACAAAATTGATGAGTTAGTACATTCGTGCTGATCTTTTGTACTACTTACGGATAATATATTTAGTATATTAGTTATGTAACTAGTTAAATACTAATTCACACATATTTTAATCACTGTAAGTCTTACAACAAACTAACTGTAGTGGAAACAGTGAACGTTTAAAATTACGAAATATAATTAGATATGGTTAGAAAGGATTTGCTTACATCACTTGTGGAACATAGTATCTACGTCTTTTGCAACACTGGAGTGACGCATGGCTATCAGTTCACCTGATAGTATGTAGACTAAGCAACCCATGGGCATCTGTAGTAAACTCTAAACAAAGAAAGCTAAGGATGAACTGACACCGGGGAAACCGTCCAAGTTTAACGATACTTACCTTATGCATTACGACACGGACTGCTCAATTTTTTTTTAATATACGTAGATAAAAAGCAAAAAAGAGTCACAGACTAAACGCTGCGTTACTAAAATGCACCATTATCTTAAAATATAATAAGAAATAAATATTATACTAATATTGTTATAATTTGAATGCTAGGTTACTATAATAGAACCCTATTTAAGAAAAAATTACACAAACATTCGGGTCGCCGCACAAAGTAACATTTGGATCTGAAGTTCTGAAGCGTAATGAGCGCGTTGTAGTGTGCCACTGGAGATAACTACAGGTCGCCTTCCTAAAGGTTTACATGAAAAAGTAAGGCCCACTAAAAAAAACGACTGGTTGCACTCCGGGAGTGCCGGCTGAAGTGAAAACTTGAATATTAACGTTGTGCATTTTTGATATTTTGGAATGGTT